>JADBJO010016096.1:65619-81742 GCA_016801955.1 Conus betulinus | reverse complement strand
CGACAACAGTAAACCTTGAAATAACATGGTTTCAGTAAAATACTTAGGTTGAATAAATTTGGTTGTAAGATCATGTAATACAGGACAGCACAACAAAAAATTAACTTCATCCTCTTTGGCTAAACCACATAAACGGCACATAAATTCACCTTCGGCATGTTGTAGTATCTGAAACGATGACAAGCGATATCAGAAACACCAAATCTAAACTTTAAAAAAAAATTAAAAAAATTCCCCCCCCCCCCCCCCCCCCCCTTGCAATGAAGGTTATATTTACATTTAATACACATGTTACATCAATACAAACATTATTTAATGCATTTACATATAACACTTAAATCAAGATCATAAAAAGTGCCATAATTCGTATATTTCAATATAAATTTATTACTCTATATCAATTGTTATCAAATGAAATATTGAAAAGTTGCAAGGGTATTTACCAATTACAATATATAAACAGAGGCTATGAAAGGAAAACAGAAAAAAAAAAAAAAACGAACAAGGAGGGAACCAATAGCCCCACACCACACCCCTGAAAGGGTGGGTGCAGGGTGCCTGGGGCATGGTGGGGGGTAGGAGAAAAAAAAAAAAAAAAAAAAAAAAAAAAACAAAAAAAAAAAAAAATTCGTGCTCACAAAACAAAAAAAATAATAGTTTCACAAAGTATTATTCACACAAATTTCATTGCTTATTTGTCGATACATTACAGGAGCATCGGTGTCGGTTTGTGTGTGTGTGTGTGTGTGTGTGTGTGTGTGTGTGTGTTTAACATTTTACAGGGTGTCATGTCGACAATGGAATATTCTTATAGTGTTTCACATAGGGCAAGATAGGGTAGCCAATTTTTCAAAAAGACATGATAACGCATTTCTGTCATATGTGCATGTTTTTCTATATTGTACCTAAGCTTAAGTTCAGTTTTTAAAAGCTGACAGTCTGGGTTTAACACTATTAATTCTGCAATTGTAAACAAAATATTTCGCCCACAATAAAATGAGATCAAATGATTGGTCTGTTTTTTTATGTTTTCATCGGTTCCAAACAAAACCAGCTCAACATTAAATGACAATCTAATACTATTTTCACACTTTGTTTTTATGTAGATTTCTAATTCTTTCCAGAATTCTTGTGAAGTAGTGCAGTACCACAAATAATGATGTATACTATCTCTCTCCATTTGACAAAAACTGCATCTATCGCTATCCCTCAAGCCCATTCTGTTTAGTATGATGTTGGATACAAGAATTCTATAACAAATTTTCAGTTGGAACCACCTGAATTTTATTTCTTTTATTTTTCTTGCAATTTTCAATACGGTTTCCCAATCTACTGCGGTATGTAGCTTGAGTTCCCAATTCACAAAAGGCTTAATATCAAGTACATATAATTTATCGAGAAGTATATTATAGTAAATCTTAGCTCCTTTATTGACACTTGTTATGATTTTCAATAACTTGCAATTTTCATTCTTATGATTATTTTCAAATTTTATGTTTCTTTTCCTTGCATATTCTTTTTACTGCACGGACACATCCAAAATAGTGTAGAGGATTTAAATGACTTCCCACCTTTGTTGTCATAGCTTCATAACTTAAAAAATGCCATTTTCGTCAATCATATCTCCGACGTAGAATATACCTTTCTCTGCCCATAGTTTTTGTAGAAAAAATGGGAATGGTTAACTTTGAATTTATCATTATAAAAAACAGGTTCTGAAATAATTTCTTCGTTGTTATCTAAATCTACATGAATGCTCAGACTGTCATATGACTTAAATACGTCTTTCCAAAACTTGTTGCATTTACTGTACAAGAATCTCTTTGATCCAAAATATTTTATATTGTTAACTTCTGGACACTGAGTTACTAAAATGGTCTTCCACTTTGAATCATTATTTATTAATTTTCTTATCCAGGACAATTTCAGTGCTTGCATGAAAGCATAGATATTTGGTAATCCTATGCCCCCATTTTCAATATCATGTACTGCATATTTTCGTTTAATTTTGTCAGGCTTTCCATCCCAGACAAAATCAAAACACATGCTTTGTAATTGTTTTATAACATCATCAGGAGGGTTTGGAAGCAACACAACCACAAGTATACAAGCTTTGACAAAATAAGAGATTTTAGGACTGCAACCTTACCTAATGGTGTGCACGTCCGTTTGGACCAAGTTTTGAACAACCTTTTCACTTCGAAAACTTATCTGATATATTAAGCTCTATTAATTTTGAAAGGTCATTTGTGAACCATATTCCAAGAATTTTTGATTTTCTTGGATTCCACATCATGTGTTTTTCAACTAGGTACACTATTTCGAGTCCTTCTTTTGTCCTAACCATACATTGCAAGTTTTTTTCAAAATTTAATTTTAACCCTGAAATATTTTCAAATTCTGATAATGAATCAAAAAGTTTTTCATAAGATTTTTTTATCTCCTTGTAGAGTGAAAAACGTATCGTCTGCAAACTGGTTTATCTTGAACTCTGTTTCTGATATTTTTATTCCCTTAATTTCCTCATCGTTCCTGATTTTGCATGCTAATAACTCTACACATAATACAAATAGATATGGTGATAGAGGATCCCCTTGACGGCACCCTCTTTTTACCGGGAAAGTTTCGGACATTTTGCCGTTAACAATTACGTGTGTTTTAATGTTGTTATAAAAAAGTACAAATCCATTTACAAATATCTTCACCAAAACCAAAGCATTTGACGACTTTTTACCAAGTAATTCCAGTTAACTGAATCAAAAGCCTTTTCAAAGTCTATGGAAACTAGTAGTCCTGGTAAATTTTTGTGATCCAAATAGTATATCATATCATACAATGTTCTCAAGTTATCCCCAATATACCTCCCCGATATGAATCCCGTCTGATCTTCATGTATCAATTTTGGCAAGACTGTTTTGATTCTGTTAGCTATGCATGTTGATCCTATTTTGTAGGTTACATTTAGCAATGAAATTGGCCTCCAATTATTGATGAATTCCCTAGATTTGTCTCCCTTGGGTAAACATACTATTACCCCTTCCCTTTGTGTTATTGACATTTCTCCTTTACAAAACTCTCATTTAAAGAACGAGTAATAAAATCCCCTAGTTGTGTCTCCAGAAAAATTTGAAAAAGTTCACCGTAAATCCATCTGTGCCGGGACTTTTATCATTCTGCATATTTCTTAATGCTTCTGTTGCTTCTTCTTTTGTTATAAATCCCTCTAAGTTGTCAGATTCAGATTTGTTAATGTGTGGTATTGTTTCTTTAAACTTATCCATATTGATATCTTGTGATTCACGTTCTTTATAAAGTTCTTGAAAAAAGTTTTACTTTCTTCTAACATTTCATTGGTCTCTGATAAAACGTGGCCGTCGTCCTTCACAAGTTTTAGCATCTGCTTACTCACATAATGTCTGTTTTCAAGAGAACAAAAATACTTATTTATTTTTCTCCCCTTGCAGTGCCCACCTTACTTTTGATCTCAACAGAATTCCTTCCATTTTAGACTTCCTAATTTCTGTCAACTGGGTTTTCTTTTCATTTAAGGCTGTTCTGTCTGCTTCGTTCAGATGCAGATTGTTCTCAAGGGACTGTATTTCGTGTTCTAAAGTTTGTTCAGCCTTTTTCAGGTCTTTATTCTTACTTATACTATATGTAATTGTTTTGGCCCTAATTTCCATCAGCAGCGTATCAGAAATAGCTGATCTGATATTACAAACTGAACTTGATCATTTGGTATCTGTTTTAAGTTTTCTCTGTCGTATGGTACAGCTGCATATTGACTTTTAACATTCTCTATTGTATCATTTATGGACTGTACATATGTGTAATCTTTTAATAATGTTGAATTAAATTTCCAAAGACCTTTTATTTTTTCTACCTCTTTAAAGGTAAATTCAACTGTAACCAGCGAATGGTCACTGCGGTATCCAAAAAGAATATCAGAGTTACTCACGTTTCCCACTAATCTTTCAGAAGCAATTAGATAGTCCAGGCGGCTTTGTTGGAGTGGATTCGATCTTCGCCAAGTGTATCTGAGAACTTCTGGATTAAACTCCCTCCATATATCTACTAGCTCAAATTTAGACATCATTTCAATTACTTTCCTCCCTGGCTTTGGCGTTGTTAATATTTTTATAGTTATCATAATCTAAAGCTGGGTTAAGAACCAAATTCCAGTCACCAGCAATAATAATATTTGGATTACCAAGTTCTTCTATTTTATTTTGTACATCCTGAAAAAAAGCAGGATCGTCTCTATTCGGGCCATAAATATTCACTAATGTTAACTGTTTTCCCAACGTATTCAAAAGGACAATAACATAGTTTCCATTCGTATCCTTGATTGTTTTCTCTATTTTAAACTCAAAATTATTGTTGAATAAAATATACTCCCCTTGATCTACTATTATAAGAAAAAAATACACACTCATATCCCCATTCAGCTCGTATCTGGCGTTCTAATTTCTTCGTAAAATGCGTATCCTGCAGAAAATACACTGAGTATTGCTTTTGTCTCAAATGTTGAAACACATCCCTTCTTTTTTCCAAAATTCCCAAGGCCCTGGCAGTTAAGAGACGATATTTTCAGGCTACCCATTATAATTTTGCATTTTTCTTTTATGTTTTATGCTCCTGATCAATGAGACATAGTTGTCAAAGATGCCATGATTGAACTCGGACAAATAGAACTTAATATACGAATAAACACAAAGGAAAATAATATGTGTCAAACATCCTTTTGGTGCCAGTGGGTGACCGACGGGACACGAGCACTTAAGAAACTGAAGCAACAGGACAATAACATTATGTCAGTTACTACTAAAAAAAAAAAAAAAAAAAAAATAAAGAAACAGACAAAATGGTAAAATTGTCAAAAACTGATCAACACAAAAACAAAGTAAGCAAATCAACAAACTGGAACCTTCCCGGTTAACTTCCGCAATCGGGAACACAGGACAGATACATTTTTTCTTTCCCTCTTTCTTTGGTCATGTGCCACAAAAACAACACTACCAACATGACGGAGAAAAGAGGTATTAAGGGAGTTGGGGGGGGGGGGGGGGGGTGGGGGGGGGGGGGGGGGGGGGGGGGGGGGGGGGGGAGGGGGGGGGTGGAGGTAGTGAGAAGGGGTACTGATGATGACGAGGGCGCGGACAACGTTAGAAATATCTCTAATTTTATCAAGAAAATGAGTTTTCTATTAATGAATCGATCTTACTGTCGGATGGGGTCTTTCTCGCAGGAAAGGATGAATAAAAATCTAAACTTTGCTAATGTGCTCATAACAAAACGATTCATTTTAACATTGACATATGGCTCTAGCTCATGTGTTGTCTTAAAGAATCTATATTGTAAGAATCTATCACTATGATCAACATGATCGTGCCAGTTTTGCCGTCTACAATCAATAATTCTGTCTTTAAAACAATTAAAAAAATCCAGATATGTTTTGAACGCCTTGATTATCCCAAACAAACCCAAACCATATGAATTCAAACATAGTCGCACACTAGAAGCCCATGTTTTCTTTCCCATTATTATCCAAGAACATCAACATTTTGTATGCCTTTAAAGGGTAACCTATCTTCATGCATTCTAGTTAACTTCAGCCAATATTTAATACATTTTACGTAGGAGTTCAAGTAAATTGGATATCTTCCAAATTCTCCATAAATCATATCATTTGGAGTTCTCATATCAACATTTAAGAAACGCTTCAATGCATACAGGTGAACTTTCTCTATGACCATACTTTTTTCGAAAGCCCAGATTTCAGCTCCATACTGCAGAATTGGTTGAACTTGTGAGTCAAACAGCTTCGTAAAAATACTAAATGAATTACAGTCCAATTTGTACAAAATATGAAGAATAACTACAATTGCTCTCTTTGCTCTGTTTGCGATATCTTGACAGGCATAATTAAAACTGAGTTTAGTTGTAAAGTATAGTCCTAGATATTTATACGCATTCACTACAACGACTCTCTCGTTTCCATAGGTCCATCTCTCAACTTTTGCCAAGTATCCACCCTTACGAAAAACAACAATGTTAGTCTTCTTCTTCATGTTAACATGTAATTCAAGTCCTTTGGCTGCAGAGTATAAAGAATTAAGTTGACATTGGAGACCAATTACTGTCGTGGACAATAATACAATATCATCAGCAAACAGCAAAATAAACAGTTCTAAAAAATCAAAAGTTACTCCATGCCTACCATTTTCAATTATTTCCAGGGCTAGCTCGTTTATGAACAACGAAAACACACGGGGCTAGAGACATCACCCTGTTAACACCACGAGAACACATAAAAGAATCAGATAATTTTGCTCCTGATCGTATTCTTGCTTTCACTTCACTGTACATATTTTTTACGCAACGAAATAATTTACCTTTAACTCCATTTTTGATCAAAATAGGCCATAAAAGTTTACGAGAGATTGAATCAAAAGCCTTTTCAAAATCAACAAAGGCAACATATAACTTCTGATTATTTACAAACTGTTTTTGCACGGCAGCTAGTAGCGTAAATATATGGTCAATTGTTGAGTAACTTTTTTTAAACCCAGCTTGATGTTCCCCAGTTATATCATTCAAGCGTACCCATTCACACAACCTACTATTAATAACAGAACTATACAACTTACTACAAATATTACTCAAAGAAATACCCCTGTAACTGTTCACATCATTGACTTCCCCCTTTTAAATAAAGGCAGAATTATAGATTCTTTCCAGCCATCAGGATATATTCCAGAACCAAACAGAAAATTGAATAGCTTTATTAAAAAGTTGAAACTACTTTCTCCAGAATTCTTAAAAAAAAAACTCACCAATCATACCATCTGGTCCAGCAGGTTTACCATTTTTCAATTTCCGTACAGCAAGTAATATCTCCTCTTTAGATATTGGTCTGTCAAGCAGACAAACTTCCTCTCCGTCCTCATCTGTTAACGTTTCCTCCATAATGACACTCTCATCATTGTCTTTTTCTAGCAAACTTCTGAAATGTTGATACCATCCATACATAGGAATATCATTTGAAGGTTGTGATCTCTTTCCAGATATTTTATGAACATGTTCCCAAAAAGACTTCTGGCTCTGAATGGAATTCATGAGTTCATTCAACAAGCTATCATTATATTCTTTCTTTTTTTCCTTTTGTTTAAATTCTTATATTCACGCCTTGCAATACAAAACTCAATTCCATCTTCTTTATCTAACGTTTTATTAAATTTTCTGAATAGTCTACGCATTTTACATTTATATAGTTTTACATTCCTGGTCATACCAAATGTTTTGAGTAATGTTTTTTTGTTTACTGGTATTCTTTTCACCATACATACAGCTTGATCTTTAACAATTTTATTGAACTTATTTATTGCGTCGTTGACATCCACATGTATTAGATCTTCAGCCGCTACTATCTGGTTCTGTACATCTTCTAACTGCATGGAAAAAATAAACTGCTCAGCGTAATCTTGGGTTCCAACAATATTTAACAATAAATTCATTATTTTGAACACGCATATTCATGTTGGAATACATCTTTTCACTCTGGACATTTATGCATAATACAAGGGTAAGTGATCAGATTCAAATCTTTCTAGTACTCTCAAAGTTAACTGGTTACTTAATAAGTCAAAAAGGTCTACAGATGCTAGGAAATAATCGTTTACACTGTTACTTGTGTCAGAAATGTATGTGAAACGACCCTCTGAGTCGTCATTACATACACCATTTAAAATACATAATCCTAACACAGAACACATGTTAAGAATTTTCTTTCCGTACAAGTTGAGTACTTTATCTTGGGAAGATCTCACCATTTCGGGACTTTTGTTGTTATTGTGACATACATGTAGATCACGTTCATTAATAATTTCCGGGGACAGGTTAGATGTCCTTGCATTAATATCACCACAGAGCAATATATCAGTATCACCTAAAGACATCACATTGTTCACAACACACTCTTCTAGCAAGTCAATGCCATTGTCAAAACTATTTAAAGAGTAGTAAGGTAAATTTTCAGGAGGAACGTATGTACAAGCCAGTAAGGTTGTTTTTTCAAGACCAAAAAATTCTTTATTAAGCACAAATAAAATCAAATAAGGATTCTCACAATCATTACGACGCACATACGGAACTAATCTTTTATGTACCAAGCAAATTATCCCCCCTGAGCATCTTCCATGTCTTGTAAGCTTAACCGCTGACTTTACGTAGAGATTATGATTTTGGAAAATAGTCGATTCAAATTTTTCTACAAACGTCTCCACTAAACAAACAACATCAAACGAGGAAACAAATTGAATAAAACATCTATCTTCTAATTTGTTTGACAATCCACATATATTCCAATGAATAAAAATATGTTTTTACAAAACCATACACACTCGCCACATTCAGACCAGAACAGGAACCGCTCTCAGGTTGTAAATTCATACCACCATCTCTCTCTTCTCCTGACCCTCTCGTAACACTGGTTTGCTGTTCACCCGTCCCAAACGACTTACAGGAATCATTCACACATCTGTTTTTTGTCTTTTCCTATCCAGAATTACATCGTCACCATCTTTGCTATTACAATTTCTACATTCACCTTTGCTACTTTTACTTATATATAGTTGTTACAGTTACTACTAACATTTTTACATGCAGGATGAGTAAAATGATCAGCTTTATTCTCACAATTGCCGTTGATGTCTATAGCATTCAGATTCTCACAGTCATCACCGCTGTTTATTTCAGACATATTCAGAACATTCACCCCCCCTACCACCAGTTTCTGTCATCATCACTCCGTCCCCTTTACATTCTCCCCCACATTATTTCCGTGCAACATTCGCACACGTTTCAACCTCAACGTCATCATTGCAGGGTGGACGAACATCAACATGCGGTTGGTTGACATAGTGATCACTGATCTCAAACTTCCCTTTTTTCACACACAGCACATCAACAAGGCTATATACACATTCAGCCTGATGGCTGGAACAATCCGTGCACAAATCGCCAACACTGACATCAGGCACGGGATTTGTATCACACGTTTCTTGTACACAAAAACAGTTCACAACATTGTTCTTCGTGCCCCTCGTGACACAGAAACACACTTGGCAAACGGTGTCATCTTATCTTTGAAACCAGTTAAATTTTGAGACTGGAACATTGTCACCGTTTGGGGCGGGCCACACCATTATCCAAGCAGGACAAGATTATCAATTTTGAGACTGGAACATTGTCACCGTTTGGGGCGGGCCACACCATTATCCAAGCAGGACAAGATTATCACTGTCATCCAGCCCGTATTTTTGCCATCAATGACGAGGTGGTCATATAACATGAATGCCTTTTTGTCCTTTGACCTTGCAGACTTTAAATGAGTTGAAAGTTCTTTTTTTCCGGAATTCCCTTACTTTCAAAGAAAAGTCTTCCCCGATGAAGATGTTACTCCCCTTCAGTTTCCGTTTGGCACGCAAAATCTTGTCCTTATCTTTGAAAAAAGTACAACGGGCAACAATGGGAGAGTCGGGCTTTTTAATTAAGGTGATGGACCCTATCAAACACAATGTCATCACTTAACTCAAGTTCATCAGTGATCATGTCCTTCACCACATCCTCAGTCTTGCCAGCTCTCGTTCTTCTTCCGGGAATACCACGAATGATTAAGCTATTTCTTTTTGACCTACCCTCCAAATCATCTACTTTCTTATCCAGAGATTCCACTTTTGCACTAAGTTTCTCATTTTCACACTTTCATCTTGAATTTTCTTGCTTGAGGTCAGAAAATTCATTTATCAAACTAGAAACATCTCCCTGTAAGGAACCACACATGTCTTTCATGTCTTTCATTTCACCACACATATGATCGAACTTACAGTTCAGTCCGTTCAATAAGACCATCACCTCGTTCAGGGAAGCCATTACATCCTTCATGGAGGGGTCCAGAAGTGCTGACGCCGCGGGGGTAGATCCCTGACCACAGATACTGTAGTAGTAGTACTTTCATTTTTACGTCTTTTCACAAAATTGTTGATATTAGACGAGAGAGAGAGAGAGAGAGAGAGAGAGAGAGAGAGAGAGAGAGAGAGAGAGAGAGAGAGAGAGATAGAGTATGCGTGTGAACATAGGTGTGTGGAAGTACACGCAAAATATGGAATAATTACTACTTATAACATTATAGTAAATATCTAACAGGAGGGTGGTGTTTTTTCGCCGGTGGGCTCTGCAGTCATGAAATACGGGCTGGTACAATGGGGACGCTGCTTTAAGGCTGTTATGAGTTGCATGCTGTAGTCTGATTTACCTCTGTTCTGGAGCAGTTATGTCCCTTGATATCTTAATGGAGCGTCCTGCGCGTGCCTGTACCCATCGTCAACACAGCCCAGGCCTCCAAGGGTGGTACTGGACTGCTCTAAAGGCAGGTGAAGACAGTGCTTCTCTGGGTCCTCCCCAGCACCCTCGGGTGTTTCTTTTTCTTTTCTTCATATTAAACAAAAGGTAACTTTGAAAGCAAAATCAATATCAGAAAAAAACATCAGTCACTGTCATGCCTAATAAACATGGTAAGTATGCCTTAAGAGTCACACAATCAAATAAAACGTGGGCTCTCGACACGTTTGCCTTACCACATACGCATTTTGTTCCTGCACTATATTTCGTTCTGAATGCGCCGAGTTTCAGTATATCAAATACTGAAACAAAGTTTCTGTACTGATACATATCACGAACCTGCAGGTGTTCGATGCCTTCAACCTGATCAAAGCTGAGAACATGGCTATTTCGAGCATTAACCCGCAAATAAGGGATGTTCTGGTTGTTTTTCTAAAAAGTCCCAAACCACTTGTTTTAAACACTTGACGACACTACTGTCACTTTCTGTCCCCTTGACTTTACAAAGTCAAGGGGACAGAAAGTGACTGTGCACTCATTTCAGTTTTTGGCTCCCTTTTGGCAGATCTGTCAGCGAATTCATTGCCCAAAATTCTACAGTGGGAAGGGACCCTGAAAAAAGTTAAATCGGTTCCCTTGCACATCAGAATATGAATTAAATAACATATTTCTTTTAAAATAAAGTTTTCAGAATTAGAACTGAAAAACTTGATAGATTGTAGTGCTGACATCGAGTCGACACATAACAATACTTGCAAGATTGATTGCGGTAAATCAATTAAATATGTCAAAGCCATTAGTATAGCTACCATTTCGGCGACTAAGATAGATCGATTTTTTCCTATTGAATATGCTTTTATCTACTTTAAGTGATGGAATAACAAAAGCAGATCCAGCGTCTTTGTTCTTTTGTCAATGATCCATCCGTATATACCTTAAGATGGTTAGGATACTTGCTTTGCATATGCATCTTTGCTGAATATGACAAGATATGCGGGTGATCAGCTTTTTTTAGCATCAGTGTCATTGAGGGCTAAATGTTGCCGTGTTTCTTTCCCAGCTTGGGATTGGATCAGTATGAGAAATCTTTGCCAAAGAGTCGAGGATCAAATCAGTTTTCTGCAACAAATGGGCAGAATACGAGCCAATAGTTGACAAGCAGGAAATATTTTTCGCTCGTTTGGGGTAATCCGTAGATGGATTTAAAGAGATTTCTGTTTCTTTAACACCTTTTATAGCTGTACATTTCACAACATATTTTGCCAAAGTGAGAGTTCTGTATTCGTTTAAAGGCAAAACATCAATTTCCGAAAATGTCCCTACTGTAGAAGCATGTACAGGGATTCCCAAGCATAATTTAAAAGCCTTGCTATCGACACTTTGCAGTTTTTGCAACAAATATTTAGGAGCACAAAAGAAAGCTTCTTGAGCATACGACAGCTTAGAACGAACGAGTGATATTGCTAGATGTTTCAATGTTTTTACATCCTGGTACCAGCTTTGCTTGCTTAAGATTTTCAAAAAAATTAAACTTTTCCTAGCCTGGTCTCGTCGAGTAGATCCTACACTGCCAAGTCGGGACTGGCGCAGGCTGTCCTTCGTGCCAGGTCCAGGGTTCAGCTCCACGTCTCCGCAACGCCGTAACAAATTCCGTACACAAGTAAAGAGAATAACAATCTAAGGGTTACACCGTCTGTCCGTGTCCTCAACTTTAACATGGACACTCTCATGGCGGCTTTAAATTTCGCTCGCTTCAACATGAAGGATGCATATACAGCAGCGAATACTCCACATGCCGGCCTAAACTTGAGGGCATCTGAAGGCATGGTGGCTAACACAAATTACTGACAATCCACAGAATACAGTTCTTTCTTTAACCAGCGCAAAACGACGGAGAAAGAGAGAGGACATGAAACTCAACCTCTCTACTTCGTGTACCTCGACACTCCCCCAAAGAGAGAGAGAGAGAGAGAGAGAGAGAGAGAGAGAGAGAGAGAGAGAGAGGGGGGGGAGAAAGAAAGAGATTCACAGACATACTCACAGACTCACAGACAAACTAACAGACAGATTCACAGAGAGACTCAGAGAGAGAGAGAGAGAGAGAGAGAGAGAGAGAGAGAGAGAGAGAGAGAGAGAAACTCACAGACAGACTCACAGAGTTAAAGGCAGACAGATAGACAGATAGACAGACTCACAGACAGACAGACAGACAGACTCACAGACAGACTCACGGACAGACTCACAGACAGACCCCAAGACAGACTCCTAGACAGACTCACAGACATACTCACAGACAGACTCACACACAGACACAGAGAGACATAGAGGGCAGGGACTGTGTAGCCAGGAAAAAAAAAGATAGATTTAACGAAAAACGCTTAACGAACCGTTCAGAGCACCAAAGTAGATTCATTGTGCCACCAAACGAAATGGGACAAACATGATGTCAAGGTGTTGCTTGTTCCATTCGTTCGACGCCACAGTGATCTGGCGTTCGCTGCCATCTTCGTCCCCCCCCCCCCCCCCCCCCCCCCTTGAAACCGAGTGATTCAGGCATGTCTGTCTACCTGTTGAGTATCTTCTCTTGTTTTTATTCACTAAGTTTCTTTCCGTCAACAGATTATCTTCTCTTTCCTGTGGCTACTCCCGCCACTACCAGAAAAAAATATCATGCTTATTTGAAGTAAAGTGAGCTGCAGAGCGTGTAAAGGGCCTTAGTAGGTTGCTTGCTTGTGTCCCTTTACATACCTGTGCGTGTTGTTTATCTGCTCATGCCAAGTTCACGGGAGGTAAGTCCGTTATTAGGTCACTATGGGTCCTGGACTAGGGCTTTTGATGACGGCATACATGCTTTCAACATTGTGTTTCCTTTCTTCACTGTTTCATTTTTTCTTCTGTTCTTCCTGACCTAGTTTCTGTCCTTCCTGGTTACCTTCTTACTTTCTTTTGCCTTTTCCTGTTCTTTCTGTCTTTCCTCTGTATCCTGTCATTCTTTCGTCTTTTCTTAGGCTGCTTCCTTAAATTTATTTCATTTATTTATCTATTTACTAGCAGGGGCACCCGGCGTTGCCCGGGATATGGACATTCTTTGCGATACTCACGTGAGCAAACATGTATTAATTGTTTTGATTTACAATCAATCCCCCCCCCCCCCCCACACACACACACACACACATCTTCCCACCCCCATTCCCCCACACAAATACACATTCCCTCTCTGTCTCTCCTTCTCTCTCTCTCTCTCTGTCTCTCTCTCTCTCTCTCTCTCTCTCTCTCTCTCTCTCTCTGCCATACATTCTATTGTTTTTACCGCCTGCCTCTGGCCCCTTTCCTCTGGATCTTCCCTAGCACGTCGAGATGCTTCTCTCGCTCGATTTTCCGCCTGCACTCTGTTTCCATTCCCATTCTTCTTTTTGCCCTTAATTTTGTAGGAATAGACTTTGTGCAGAAGTAGTTTATTTAGGTTTTGCTTGAGTTAATCAACGGGTCTGTGTCTAATGTAAAAATAGTGTATCAGGCTTTGCACTGTACATTCATTTTTCTGGCCCCTCTCATTCCTCCCTTTTCATCCCCGTACCCTGTCCCATCCATGTTGCAAAATTACTTACCGTTACTGGACATACGGTACCGAATTTTATCGATAACGGTGTAAATTTAGAAAATAATGGTTTTTAACGGTCAATGTTAAGTTTTGGTTCGTAAATTTGCATATCATTGTTCAGCACTTAAAACTGTACATGCACACGGAATTTCATCAAGAACGGTGTAAATTTAGAAATTCAGAAAATAACGGTTTTTTTAACGGTCAATGTTAACTTTCGGATCTTGAAAAAATTGTATATCATTGTTTAGCGTTTAAAACTGCACATTTATATCGAATTTCTTCAAGAATACTCTAAATTTATAAAATAATTTTTTTCTTAACGGTCAATTTCAATTTTAGATTTGTAAAAGTTGTATATCATTTTTCGGCATTTAAAACTGCACATGTATACCGAATTTCATCAAGAAACAGCTAAATTTTGAAAAGAACGGTTTTTTACAGACAAATTTAATGGTCATAATGACTATCTAATGACCCCATGTTTACCTGCTAGATGTTCCTGTAGGCTTATGTCAAGTTTGGTGGCAATCCGATGATGACTCTCGTGACCGCCAACCTCACAAGATCGGGTTTTAAATTTTTTTTTTTTTATAGGGTTTGGTGTTTTTTTAACGGTTTTTAACTGTTATAAATAACGTTTTTCTGCCAAACAACGGTTCTAATTTTCGAGAAGTAGTCCTGTACCTGTGCAATGTCACAACGGCTATTTGAAGAAAAAAAGAGAGGAAAAAGATGTCTTTGAAACCGTTATACCAGTTTTTTTTTAACAGTTTTTAACGTATTTATTTAATTTAGAGATTAGCCCCAAAACCATCCTCGGGTCACAACAGACGTACCTGCCAAGTTTCAAGAAGATCGGGTTTTAAAGATTTTTTTTTTTTTTTATTTTTTTATAGGGTTTGATGTTTTTAACGGTTTTTAACTGTTATAAATAAACGTTTTTTAAACTGCCAAACAAACGGTTCTAATTTTCGAGAAGTAGTCCTGTACCCGTGCAATGTCACAACGGCTATTTGAGAAAAGCAGAGGGAAAAAGATGTCTTTGAAACCGTTATAACAGTTTTTTTTTTTAAACGTTTTTTAACGGTTTTATTTTTTTCAGAGATTAGCCCAAAACCATCCTCGGTTACAACAGACGTACCTGCCAAGTTTCATTACAATCGGTTGAGCCGTTTTTGAGTCTATAGCGTACACACACACACACACACACACACACACACACACACACACACAGAGACTGAATTTGCCATTTATATATTAGATTTTTGCTTTTTCCTTCCAGGTGAGTGGCCCAGCCAGGTTCGTAGTTGAACATTTACATGCTTCCACACCAGTCCAACATTGATTTGATTTCAAATCGGGATTCCCTGCCTTTTTTCTCACTCGAGGGAACAATCCTGGAAAGGAAATACATGAAAAGGACCAAACATTATTTCATTTACACACATAACACAAAAAATGTACATTGTGTGTAAAGATGAATGAAGAACCATTTCTCTTTATCCTGTTCCTCCAAACCTCTCCAGCCCTGGCTGTGTGATAGCACAGACTGGGAAAGATGAAGCGAAGGAACTGGTCGCAGACTTAGAGAGAGAGAGAGAGAGAGAGAGAGAGAGAGAGAGAGAGAGAGAGAGAGAGAGAGAGAGAGAGAGATGGACTTTGAAGTGGATGAGAAAGAGAGGGACAAAGAACGGTTAGAAAAACATACGTTTCATAACCTTTTCAGGCTAGCTAGTCCAAAATCAGGTTTGGGTGTGTTGAAAAGCGTAGCGACTGCGCTAGCTCTGCTTCAGTGACGTCATTTCACCCTCTCTGGGCACAACCTCCTCCCCCCTCCCCAAACACGCTCTATTCGTTTAGACAGCGGGTCTTACAGGGACGGAGGAACAAATGTACACAGCAACAAATACCATTCCTCATGGGTCGGCACACTGGCACAGTCTCTGGCTTAGTGTATCAATCCACTGCTGGACCCACGCTTGCTCCTACTGTGCAGGAAAACTGTCCCTGACGAAATTGTAGCGGCGATCCCTCACCGGAGAAGTCCCAGCGCTCTACAGCTGTGTCTGCCTAGTGATCTCACTCTGCTATCAACTCCAAGGAGCTTTGGAAGGGAGG
>JADBJO010016096.1:58119-60619 GCA_016801955.1 Conus betulinus | reverse complement strand
TAGAAGAAAATATCAATCAATTACAAGAAAGATTTTAAAGTGAAGATGTACAGTTATATAACCGTCCTGCCACTCTCCTATCCCCCCCCCCCCCCCCCCCCCTCACACCAAAAAAAGGAAGATATAGCGCTTGGGAGACTGCACAGAGAATAAACATTTTAACTGCAAGGACTAAGAGCCCCCACACCCCCCCCCCCCCCCCCCCCCCCCCCCCCCCCCTCACTCCCACGTCAGAACACATCCTTCTTATTCTATTACTTGATTTTCTGAGGACCAGACAGAATCATCTGAGGAATTCATCAAGGACTTTTGGTCTCGAAAACGCGGGGAGGAAGTGTTTTTCTCCCAGCAGGTAATCAGGACACCATCAGCAAACCTGATGAACTCTCCACAGAACGATGGTCCTGCTAATTCCCCCTTTTGGGGGAACCGTAACTGTGGCATGGAGAAATGTTTCTCACCATCAGGTGAGCAGGATCCTGTAGTAATCCTAATCTCACCATCAGGTGAGCAGGATCCTGTAGTAATCCTAATGAGCTCTCCACAGAGTGACACAGGTGTTGTCTGTTAGTGCTGCTGATCGCCTTTTGAAGGAACAATAACATTACCCGAGCATTCACTGGAGAAGAACTACTTCTCATGCCCCCCCCCCCCCCCCCCCCCCCCCCCTTCCCCTTAACTGCAAAATTCTGTCTTTCAAAGTGATCTCTTCTGACTGAGATGAAGTTTAATCTTTGCTCCGTTCCCAGTTGGCTGTAAAAGGCCTCTGATTGCAGGTCTTCTGCTCATTTCTGCTTTTGCGTGTCCTGCATCAACATGTGAGCGTTTCAAACTTGTGTTGCGGCAACCACTGTTTAACACATGGAACTTTCTAAACCCAAACGTTAATCCTTTCGGGTGGGTTATCCAAAGGCAGTCGCTTCCATTGGCTGTGTCTCTTAGGTTTCCACGTTTTCATTTGTAGATGACTTTGAGTCTATCAACTTATTTAAAATCCTTATTTTTCTCTTCACTGAGTGTTCTTGTTTGTCTATTTATTTGTTTCCTAAACACTTTTCATACATGTCGGAAGGTCTACTCGATTTTCGACTTTCCTTTTTCCTTTCATGGACGTGTTTCTTCCCAGCACATGACTAGGATCCAGTAGCTAGCCTGATCATCTCTTCACAAAACGAAACAGGCATCATTTGCTGGTCCAGCTGATTTCCCCTTTGGAAGAACGATAAGTCTAGGACAGCACTCACTGGGGATGGATTACCTCTTATGGCCCTTTCTCCTTAATGCAGCGTTTTCTTTTGAATTTCTGCATTTTGATTAGGATGGGTTTTGATCATTGCTACACTTTCTAGAAATCAAAGGCATCCGGACACAGGTTACATTATATTCTCTCTCTCCTCTCTCTCTCTCTCTCTCTCTCTCTCTCTCTCTCTCTCTCTCTCTCTGTCTGTCTGTCTGTCTGTCTGTCTGTCCTGTCTGTCTGTCTCTCTCCTCTCTCTCTCTCTCTCTCCTCTCTCTCTCTCTCTCTCTCTCTCTCTCTCTGTGTGTGTGTGTGTGTGTGTGTGTGTGTGTGTGTGTGTGTGTGTGTGTGTTTTGCATTCTTGTACATGTAGCACGTTGCGAGCCCTTCAAGCTTGTGCAGTGGCTTTCAATGCAACGTGGTTTTAACATGTGTTTGTATAGGGATACTTACACTTAAAGGTGTTTGAAACGGTTGCCAACAGTCCCAGTGAAAACCACCTGAGTTATGTACACTGGGGCCATGTCTTTTTTCCTTGTGCCATGGTTAATGGCACTGTCATTGACACTGGGGGCAATTTTTTTTTCCTTGCGCCATGGTTAATAGATCTGTCATTTACACTGGGGCAATTATTTTTTTTTCTTGTGCCATGGTTAATTGCACTGTCATTGACACTGGTGCAATTATTTTTTTTCTTTTGCCATGGTTAATTGTACTGTCATTGACACTGGGGCAATTATTTTTTTTCTTGTGCCATGGTTAATTGCACTGTCTACTGGGGCAATTTTTTTTTTTTTCTTGTGCTATGGTTAATGGCACTGTCATTGACACTGGGGCAATTATTTTTTTCTTGTGCCATGGTTAATTGCACTGTCATTGACACTGGAGCAATTTTTTTTTTCTTGTGCCATGGTTAATGGTACTGTCATGTACACTGGGGCCATGGTGTTTTTTTTCCCTCGTGCCATGGTTCATGGCACTGTCATGAACACTGGGGCCATGACTTTTTTTCTTGTGCCATGGTTAATTTCACTGTCATGTACACTGGGGCCATGGTGTTTTCCCCCTCGTTCCATGGTTAATGGCACTGTCATGTACACTGGGGCCATGGTGTTTTCCCCCCTCGTGTCATGGTTAATGGCACTGTCATGTACACTGGGGCCATGGTGTTTCCCCCCTTGTGCCATGGTTCATGGCACTGTCATGTACACTAGGGCCATGACTTTTTTTTCTTTGTGCCATGCTTAATGGCACTTGCGCAGT
>JADBJO010016096.1:22500-30912 GCA_016801955.1 Conus betulinus | reverse complement strand
GTTCGCATTCATCTCAAGCTAAACTCTTTCTACCAATCGAGCGCATATGTTCCTTCCCCGAAAACAAGGCGGCCTTGGTCTGTTGAAACCAAGTACCATGTACTACGCCAAACGCATCTCATTCCTGATCTCTGTTCTGAACAGTGATGACCAACATGTCAGAATGGTAGCGCGCAACAGTTTCCATCTCCACATGGAAAAGAGAAAAGTGCCTCACGCAGATCCAGACGACAGCAATTTGGAGGATATGCCACAGACTCCGAAGGAAGTTAAGGAAAGGCAGTAAGGTCAAACGTTCTTCCTTCGTTGAGCTCCATGAGCTGTGTGTGCGCGACTGGATCTAAGGCTGGAATTCGATGAAAACAGCGACAGTTTCGGAGTAGTACTCCCAGCTTCTGAGGATGGAGTAGTTCAAATGCGCTACAGTAATTCTAAACAATTGTACAGCGCAATCAAAAGAATGCAAATGGACAAAGATACGCACCCATTTTCAGCAGCTGCAACAACAAGGGAGAATCATCCGGGTTGCAATTCCGGATGCGGCAATGACCCACTCCATAGGACACCTCACCAACACCAACGTCAATGACCAAATAACCAGGTTCATCAGCAAGGGACGTCTACAGCTGCTGGAGACCAATGCAGTGAACAACATCTACTATCCTGATACTTACCGGAGAGAGTGTGCTTTGTGCGGTTTCGTTCTGACACAAACTCCCATGCCTTGAATGGATGTCGTCAACTGAGGGGCCTCTACACACAAAGACACGACAGATGCGTTGAGATCATCAGAAAGGAGCTACAGAAATGCATTGCGACGGATTTTGTGGATGTTTTTTTTTTTCAAAATAGGCCTGTCTCTATATAAACGGTGTTGAAGATCTACCAAGGCTGAAACCTGATCTATGCTTCATCGACCATCGAAAACTCGGTGGCATTCGTCATCGAGGTTTCAAACCCATTTGACACATTCATACAAACATGCTATGAGGGCAAATTTCAAAAGTACATGCCTCTTTGCTATGCTCTTAGTGATGCCGGATTTAGCACGAAAGTGGTTGTTCTTGTAATAGGTTCACTAGGCATAGTTCATAAAAGAGTGGTTTCAGGACTTTCAATGTTAGGACTGCCATAACAAAAATGTAAACAACTCGCAAAATACTTGAGCATGTCTGTCAATTGGAGCCAGCCGGAGAGAGAGAGAAAGGACGTGGGGTTCTTCTTTCAAGGCACACTGCGGCGGGTGCGTCAGTCACGATACTTTCCAATGATGCCCAGAAGAGTGAGTGAGACAGAAGGCGACAGTGACGATCTTAAATGTCAACATGGCACTGTCTTTCCAGCAGCATCCTGTATGAGCGCTAACTGGTTGCTTCTTCTTGCTTCTTCTTGGATGATGCTAGGGAGCTTTCGCAAGATGCTGATATCTTCGTTGTAGTCCATAATGACCGGGGGGCAGGTAGCCTCGACCCAGCAGACCTGGAGACAGCAGCTTCAGACCGGGTCAGCTGGCTTTCCACCATCAAGGCCAGCATCAAACACGCAGAGCAGAGGAGAGAGGCCCAGTGGGAAGAATGTAGGTGTCGCAGACAGCAAAGAACTGCGTCGGCTCCAAGAGATACTCATGACTTCACCTGCGGCAACTGCAACAGAGTCTGCCGCAAGAGGATCGGGCTCTTCAGCCATAGCAGGCTCTGCAACTCCACAACTAACTAATCCACGGCGCAACACCATTGTCTTTCGAGCCAGACGAATGCCAATGGTAGTCCACAGCGATCCAAACCAGACTCTATCAAAAGTCATCTTAAAATCTTTGAAGATGAGGCAGTTCTTCCTCTGGTGCTGCAGATGTTTCTTGTCTTCTTTTCTTTTCCCATTGCAGTTAGTATATAGGTTAAATATCTACTTGATGGCATTTTAAACCTTTGTGGATTCTAGCCTGATCTCCGGCAACGATGGTATTTGCATGTGGCTGTGATGAACCCTTAACGGTTTTGAGTATAACTCAGACGGTTTAGGTGATTAAACGGGTTGTGCAAAAGCTCTGGCAACGCTGGGTTGTCCCCTCCTTGGGAAGGGTGTTGAGTAGCCACGATGCCGACATCGTGGCATGTCTGCTAGTGTGCCAGACTGTGTTGCAGATGACCGTTAAAATATTAATTACCGTCATGATGGGAAGGATGATAATTAGTGACTAGGCCAATGGTGTAGGCTACTTACCGGTGTGCCGGATTATATTGCAGATGGTAGTTACAATATTAATTACCGCCTCACAGCCATGTTTATAAATGCAAAGATGTCAGCCAATATACAGTCGATTAAAAACATATGAAAACACAATAGTAAAACAACAAATTGGCATTGGGTCATTGGGGCCAAACACGCTGATGGTGTTTTCAGCACACACAAAAATTCCTGGCTTATTTGACGGGCATATACCTCGCTGATGTTTAAGAACTGCGTAAGAAGACAGACACAACATGGAATTAACCAATGGTCGTGTAAAGAAACCCCACAAAGCATGAAAGTGGCTAGTGCTTGTGGTGGTGTGAATACACGAGACTGGCATTTTAGAAAGACGATCGGTAAGAGAGAGAGAGAGAGAGAGAGAGAGAGAGAGAGAGAGAGAGAGAGAGAGAGAGAGAGAGAGAGAGAGTTGAGTAAAAAGAGGGGAAAAAATAGCAATCATCAACTCAGTTTGTCCGTGAAATCACTTGCAAAGGTTTCTTTGAAAATGAAATGAAGAGTGGAGATAAAAGGAGGGGGAAATGAGAATAAGGGATGTCGTCTGCAGCAGCTAATGCTTACTGGCACGTCCACGTTCCTTGCATGGCACCAGGCGTGCTGTCAGCAATCGGTATAATAATGGGACTGGTCTAAGTAGAAACGTCATGCCAGTAGAGAACTTGGCAATACCTTCTTCTTTCCAATTGCGCTTTTTTGTACTTCCAATTCTTATAGAACAGGGAGTAGTTTAGAATGGGAACGAAGAAATGCTGTCTGTGTATCTGTGTGTCTGTCTGTCCGTGGTTAAAATGTGTTCCACTCACTCCAGACAAAACTTCTAGGCCGATCTTTCTGAAAATTTGTAGGTGTGTTCACTAGGGGTCACGGATGATGCCCGATGTTTTATTTTATCAGAATAGCAGTTAGTAATGGCTATAGCGGCCCAAAACGGGTTTTCTTCTTTATGGAATATCACAGAAAGTACTTAGGCCGATTTATAAGCGGTTTGGATGATCTTATGACAAATCGGAGCCTCTTTCCATATGTATGTGATGTAATGGTGTACATCGGTTATATAACCGTTAAAAACCGCTAATTTGCCGTTATTTTTTTTTTTATATATTGGTGGATTTTAATGAAATTTGGTATATAGAAAAGGTTATCACGCACAAATGGCACTTCCATATAGTGTTTAAAAATCTGACCGTTAAAAACCGTTATTGCTTTAAACAGACATTTTATTTATCCGACATCTGGATAAATTTTGGTAGATACATAGGCTTTAGCCCAGTGAGGACTAAAATACCAATTTCAAAAGTGTACCTCGGTTAGATAACCGTTAAAACCGTTATTTTACCCGTTATTACTTATATATTGGCGGGTTTTTTAAAAAAAAATTTGGTATATAGAAGGGTTATCACACTCAAATGGTACTTCTATACAGTGTTTTAAAATTTGACGCGTATTCAAGATAAACTGGGAGTACTTTTATATGCTTTGCATCTTGTCTTTGTTCTTTTCGCATCACCCCTAAAATTGAACGAGATAGTTTCATCAACATGTTAATATGGATCGTCCAACAGAAGAAATTTGCTGTTGTTGGAAGGTATCTATCTACACGCCTCTCACCATCACCATCCGGGAAGGGCTAGAGCCAGAAATGCGTGGAAACGATAGAATGTAAATGGCATTTGATTGTGTTTGAGCCAGTCAAGAGGGAGAAAGACAAGAGGTACGTGTTTACATTAGAAATTGTGAAGATCTCAAGTGCAGCGTTGCTCAAAATTTCGTTGAGTCATTCAAGGAGTAGATTTGGAATGGCAGCACGAGAAGACACACAAACACACAAAAATGTTTTTTGTTGTCTCAGTTACACACACACACACACACACACACACACACACACACACACACACACACACACACACAACAGCACGCACGCACGCACGCACGCACGCACGCACGCATTTGTCGACGATAATGAATAAATGCTAATTTCTGTGTGTCCATTACTTCAGTTTTGTTGGAGTGTGCATGTGTGAGCTGGCGCTACGTATGAACTAACTTGGAACATCCCTCTTGACCTGCATGTGACAGAAGTAAGTGCACGTTATTACGCCGTTCTCATGTGTGTGTGTGTGTGTGTGTGTGTGTGTGTGTGTGTGTGTGGGTGTGTGTGTGTGTGTGTGTGTGCGCGCGCGCGTGCGCGCGCGTGCGCGCGCGTGCGCGTGCTTTTCACTGTCGTGTTGCATGCATTCATCAGTCAACTGGGCAAATTAAGTTAGCTTTCATTCCACCACATTTTGCCCCTACTTGGAAGAGATGTTCGACTGTGTGTTAATCATTCGTTTCCATCATCTTGAATGTTCGTTGTCTTGCCAGAAGAAGACCAAATAGGTCGAAACGCGTTCTGTCTTAAGGAATGTGCTCTTCATTTAAGTGCACAGTAATTCCGTTTTGTTAAACATTATGTGCTGGCTCTACGTGCCGCCTGTCTGTATAAGTACGGTAATTTTTTTGTTAAAAAACATTATGTGCTGGTTCTGTGTGTGCTCCCAGTCTGTATAAGTACAGTAAATCTGAGTTTTGTTAAACATTATGCGCTGACTTGTGTGTCTCATATCTGTATAAGTACAGTAATTCCGTTTTGCTCAAACATTATGTGCTGGCTCTGTGTGCTCCTGTCTGTGTAAGTACAGTAATTCTGTTTTGCTCAAAAATTATGTGCTGGCTCTGTGTGCCTTCTGTCTGTATAAGTACAGTAATTCTGTTTTGCTCAAACATTATGTGCTGGCTCTGTGTGCTTTCTGTCTGTATAAGTACAGTAATTCTGTTTTACTCAAACATTATGTGCTGGCTCTGTGTGCCTTCTGTCTGTATAAGTACAGTAATTCTGTTTTGCTCAAACATTATGTGCTGGCTCTGTGTGCCTTCTGTCTGTATAAGTACAGTAATTCTGTTTTGCTCAAACATTATGTGCTGGCTCTGTGTACTTTCTGTCTGTATAAGTACAGTAATTCTGTTTTACTCAAACATTATGTGCTGGCTCTGTGTGCCTTCTGTCTGTATAAGTACAGTAATTCTGTTTTGCTCAAACATTATGTGCTGGCTCTGTGTGCCTACTGTCTGTATAAGTACAGTAATTCTGTTTTGCTCAAACATTATGTGCTGGCTCTGTGTGCCTTCTGTCTGTATAAGTACAGTAATTCTGTTTTGCTCAAACATTATGTGCTGGCTCTGTGTGCCTTCTGTCTGTCAGTAATTCTGTTTTGCTCAAACATTATGTGCTGGCTCTGTGTGCTTTCTGTCTGTATAAGTACAGTAATTCTGTTTTGCTCAAAACATTATGTGCTGGCTCTGTGTGCTTTCTGTCTGTATAAGTACAGTAATTCTGTGTTTTGCTCAAACATTATGTGCTGGCTCTGTGTGCTTTCTGTCTGTATATAAGTACAGTAATTCTGTTTTGCTCAAACATTATGTGCTGGCTCTGTGTGCCTTCTGTCTGTATAAGTACAGTAATTCTGTTTTGCTCAAACATTATGTGCTGGCTCTGTGTGCTTTCTGTCTGTATAAGTACAGTAATTCTGTTTTGCTCAAACATTATGTGCTGGCTCTGTGTGCTTTCTGTCTGTATAAGTACAGTAATTCTGTTTTGCTCAAACATTATGTGCTGGCTCTGTGTGCTTTCTGTCTGTATAAGTACAGTAATTCTGTTTTGCTCAAACATTATGTGCTGGCTCTGTGTGCCTTTCTGTCTGTATAAGTACAGTAATTCTGTTTTACTCAAACATTATGTGCTGGCTCTGTGTGCTTTCTGTCTGTATAAGTACAGTAATTCTGTTTTGCTCAAACATTATGTGCTGGCTCTGTGTGCCTTCTGTCTGTATAAGTACAGTAATTCTGTTTTGCTCAAACATTATGTGCTGGCTCTGTGTGCTTCTGTCTGTGTATAGTACACAGTAATTCTTTTTTGCTCAAACATTATGTGCTGGCTCTGTGTGCTTTCTGTCTGTATAAGTACAGTAATTCTGTTTTGCTCAAAACATTATGTGCTGGCTCTGTGTGCTTTCTTCTGTCATCTAAGTACAGTACATTATGCTCAAACATTATGTGCTGGCTCTGTGTGCTTTCTGTCTGTATAAGTACAGTAATTCTGTTTTACTAACACATTGTGCTGGCTCTGTGTGCTTTCTGTCTGTATAAGTACAGTAATTCTGTTTTGCTCAAACATTATGTGCTGGCTCTCGTGTGCCTTCTGTCTGTATAAGTACAGTAATTCTGTTTTGCTCAAACATTATGTGCTGGCTCTGTGTGCTTTCTGTCTGTATAAGTACAGTAATTCTGTTTTGCTCAAACATTATGTGCTGGCTCTGTGTGCCTTCTGTCTGTATAAGTACAGTAATTCTGTTTTTGCTCAAACATTATGTGCTGGCTCTGTGTGCTATGTCAAAAGATCTGTGTAGCCTGTTTTGCTCAAAACCTCTGTATAAGTACAGTAATTCTGTTTTACTCAACACATTATGTGCTGGCTCTGTGTGCCTTCTGTCTGTATAAGTACAGTAATTCTGTTTTGCTCAAACATTATGTGCTGGCTCTGTGTGCCTTCTGTCTGTATAAGTACAGTAATTCTGTTTTGCTCAAACATTATGTACTGGCTCTGTGTGCCTTCTGTCTGTATAAGTACAGTAATTCTGTTTTTTTGCTCAAACATTATGTGCTGGCTCTGTGTGCCTTCTGTCAGTAATTCAGTAATTTTTTTTGCTCAAACATTATGTGCTGGCTCTGTGTGCTTTCTGTCTGTATAAGTACAGTAATTCTGTTTTACTCAAACATTATGTGCTGGCTCTGTGTGCCTTCTGTCTGTACGAGTACAGTAATTCTGTTTTGCTCAAACATTATGTGTGCTGGCTCTGTGTGCCTTCTGTCTGTATAAGTACAGTAATTCTGTTTTACTCAAACATTATGTGCTGGCTCTGTGTGCCTTGTACAGAGTACAGTAATTCTGTTTTGCGCAAACATTATGTGCTGGCTCTGTGTGCTTTCTGTCTGTAAGTACAGTACAGTAATTCTGTTGTGCTGCTCAAAACATTATGTGCTGGCTCTGTGTGTGCTGTCTGTCTGTATAAGTACAGTAATTCTGTTTGCTCAAAAACATTATGTGCTGGCTCTGTGTGCTTTCTCTCTGCTCTGTATAAGTACAGTAATCTGTTTGTGCTCAAACATTATGTGCTGGCTCTGTGTGCTTTTTGTCTGTATGTATAGTATAGTAATTCTGTTTTACTCAAACATTATGTGCTGGCTCTGTGTGTGCTTCTGTCTGTATAAGTACAGTAATAATTCTGTTTTACTAAAAAACATTATGTGCTGGCTCTGTGTGCTTTCTGTCTGTATAAGTACAGTAATTCTGTTTTGCTCAAACATTATGTGCTGGCTCTGTGTGCCTTCTCTGTATAAGTACAGTAATTCTGTTTTGCTCAAACATTATGTGCTGGCTCTGTGTGCTTTCTGTCTGTAACTATTACAGTAATTCTGTTTTACTAAAAACATTATGTGCTGGCTCTGTGTGCCTTCTGTCTGTCTGTATAAGTACAGTAATTCTGTTTTGCTCAAACATTATGTGCTGGCTCTGTGTGCTTTCTGTCTGTGATAGTAACAGTAATTCTGTTTTTACTAACAAACATTATGTGCTGGCTCTGTGTGCTTTCTGTCTGTATAAGTACAGTAATTCTGTTTTACTCAAACATTATGTGCTGGCTCTGTGTGTGTGTGTGTCTGTATAAGTACAGTAATTCTGTTTTGCTCAAAACATTATGTGCTGGCTCTGTGTGCCTTCTGTGTGTGTATAAGTACAGTAATTCTGTTTTGCTCAAACATTATGTGCTGGCTCTGTGTGCTTTCTGTCTGTATGAGTACAGTAATTCTGTTTTGCTCAAACATTATGTGCTGGCTCTGTGTGCAGGATGTCTGTATAAGTACAGTAATTCTGTTTTCTCAACACATGCCTATGTGACACTCTGTGTGCTTCTGTCTGTAAAGTACAGTAATTCTGTTTTCCTCACACATTATGTGCTGGCTCTGTGTGCCTTCTGTCTGTATAAGTACAGTAATTGTGTTTTTCTCAAACATTATGTGCTGGCTCTGTGTGCCTTCTGTCTGTATAAGTACAGTAATTCTGTTTTGCTCAAA
>JADBJO010016096.1:5000-20000 GCA_016801955.1 Conus betulinus | reverse complement strand
GGTTTCATGGGATCAGAGACAGACTGGCCTACACCCCCCTCCCTCCCCATTCCCACACACCCCCATCCTTTCACTATTGCTCAAAAGTTTTAGACGGAGAATTCTACTTATTTGCTATTCACCCTAAGTAGTTGATCAGTTTAATTTGTGAACTAGAAGAGTTGCAAGTATAAACCAATATAATGGTGTTCAGCTGCTTGTGTAGTAAAGCAGCGAACAATATGATAATAAGCTTTACCAAGCTCATCAAATTTCTAAGAGACTAAGGGTGGCCCTCACGTTTTCTGAGATCCTACGAAGATAGTTTGCCAGTCTAGCTGTTATTCACACACAGTACGGTCTTCTTCGAAGAAAAGTCCGTCAGAAGAAGTGTTTCAGTTTCGGTTTTCATTTCAGGAGTTCCCATCTCTTACTAAATATTGTAGATTTAAATGATATGCTTTTTTTCTATTGAACCGTTCCATTTGTTGTTGCTGAAACTGAATGAACTATATGGCAATTAATGGTTGACTTTCTCTGCTTGTTTATTTGTTTGTTTGTTTCGCTGTCTGTGCTTCGTCAGTGGCGCAGCGTCACAGTCAGACTGTGGAAAGATGACAGTTAGGTTTGTCATGTTGCAGTTTCAATGCAGACAATTTGAAAGCCATCAACATCATCGGGTTGCCGGGAGACAAACACTGGGCGGAGTGCTCTTCAGTGGTGCCTCTTCTGATCCAACATACGCACGGCACCATCTACCAAGCCCCCTGCTGTCGATCATAATTCCATGTGAAAGAGAATGTTAATCAGGTCGCTGGACAGCAAGCGCTGACTGAGAAAGAAGCATGGGAGGCAAGTTTTGTTTTAATGATAGAGAGTTACCTGCTCACAATTCTAAACAAATGCTCTCACGATGCACATATATAACCAGAGAAAGTTCTCCTAGACAACAAAAAAGAAACATTCCCAGCTTATCTATGTACTGTGATGTGTCAGATGAAGACAGCAACGACAACCGATGAAACTACGACAACACACTGATGTTTATCAGGACTGAATCATACATCACGATCTGGAACACAGATCACACACACACTGATGTTTAGTCAGGACTGAAACATCATGATCTGGAATACAGATCACACCCACTGATGTTTTTTTTTTTTTTTTTTTTTTTTTCTGTCCCAACCTCTGCACCACTTCAGAGGTAGTGCACCCACACCGCATTCCGACACCCCGTCCACAGCCACAGCCCGGTCAGGCCCGCCGCAGCCCCGGCACCGACAATTCACAGGGCGAAGTCAATGTCAAGTCTTCAAGAGGCAACCCACCGGAGGAGACACTGCACTGCTGCCGAGTCACTTCAGTGGTGTTCAGTGGCGCCTGTTCTGATCTAACATACGCAGGACACCACCTACTAAGCCCCCCCTACTACGACGACAATAATTGCTTAGTCGCGGAGCCGGCGTGAGTGAGCTCTCCCTCCGGAGGGCGCCACCACGTCCGTCCAACGACAGCCCCCATGAACTCGCCGATACCGGGGACCCCGACGGAACCAAACCAAGGCCACAGACGTGGAGAGGACATCGAAACTGAGGTCACCATGAGAGCAGGGCATGAAGGGCCACAGAACTTGGGACATTTTTTTTTTTATGCTGATCGATGAGAATGAGGATGATGAAGATGATGCTATGGATTTCCATTTCGGTCTGAGACTACATGACAGGGCTGTACTCTACGCTTCCTTTCATAATATATCCCGGCGTCAACCAGGCCCGAGAGATACAGGCACCTGCAGTGTTGGTCAGGAAATTTGAGCAACACTCTCAGAAACGCATCCATTAAGTGGATGAAAACACACAAACTGATACCTGTTTACTGTCCCATTTTCTATGTGACGTCAGTGGCACCACCACCACCACCATCACCTTTCCTGCGCTCATTCCACCTCTCCTGCCACAGCCCCACATCGACTTGTCCTGCCACAGCCCCACATCGACTTGTCCTGCCACAGCCCCACACTGACTTGTCCTGCCACAGCCCCACACTGGCTTGTCCTGCCACAGCCCCACATCGGCTTGTCCTGCCACAGCCCCACACTGGCTTGTCCTGCCACAGCCCCACATCGGCTTGTCCTGCCACAGCCCCACACTGGCTTGTCCTGCCACAGCCCCACACTGGCTTGTCCTGCCACAGCCCCACACTGGCTTGTCCTGCCACAGCCCCACATTGGCTTGTCCTGCCGCAGCCCCACATCGACTTGTCCTGCCACAGCCCCGGCTCCGGCAGACTACAGGAAACAGTCCATGTCAAATCGTCATGAGGCAACCCACAGAGTAGACACTGCACTATCGCTGAGTCAGCTTGGTGGCGCTCAAGTCGTGACTGTTCTGATCCAAAAGACGCATGAGGAAGACTACTACGCCCCGTTACTGATGAAAATGTCTGCTTAGTTACGGAGGCAAAGTGAGTGAGTGTTCCTCTCTGAAGGGAGGCACCACGTCTGTCCAAGGGAGGTCTCTCTCTCTGAGGGGTGAAGGCGTGAAGTCGTGCTTGCTTTGCTCCTGTTGTCCATGTGATTTTGTTCGGGATATTGTGCACAATCTCCACATTTTTTTGCAGTCAAAATCGCAAGTGACCAGTGTCTGTAATGGTGTATTTTTTGTGATGTGTGTCATCAAGATATTGTGGTTGATTAACGTTTTAAAAATTACATGGTCCAAGAAGGAGAAATCGGCGGTGAAAAAAAACGTTCACAACGCTCACAACCGAGCAAACTTATAATTTGACTTCGGTGTCGTTTCGCACGTGCATCGAGTAATTTGGGTCGACCTCGTGTCGTGTTGACGTCATGCAAGAATAGGCAAGTCAACCAGTGTCCCAGGTCCAGGCATGCGTGAACTGTGAACTATGACACTGGCAAGTCACGGGTTTGTTTTTGATTTGTGTGTGTGTTAACTCGACATGGAGAACAATTCCGCAGGAGATGAAAATAAATTACAACCCACGTCGGATATAATACAGAAAACATTCACATGTTCCGTCAAAGAACTGTGTGCATGGCGAAATTGTCTACTTTTTCGGTATTCGGCTATTTCCGATGACTCAATTCTTGTTGAAAAGAATGACTTTGATACCAACAAACAGCCTTTCTTCCTCCCGTCCTGGATCAGTGGGTCACCGCCCCCCAACCTGACCAAGACCGTACTGCGTGTGTTTCGCGGCCAGTCTAAACGAATAACGCTGACGTTATACACCACTAGGCAAGGCACAGGGTCATTCCTGTGTCAGGGAGCCGACTGCACCAAGTGGGACGAAGAGGAGTGTGAGATGCTGAAAGACATTGTTTGTAAACTGTGTGAGGATGGTGATGTAAGCACCCTTAAAAAGGAATTGCTCTTTGTACCCTTGACCTTTCTTGCGGCAGAAAATCAAGCAATAAAACTGTTTCCCCCAAAATGATCAAACCACAGACGAAGAAAACCCATCTTCCTATTCCCATTTCCCTCACACCCCCTTGATTAGTCAGAATGATGTACAATGTGATGTGTCTTTGCTAGCAAGCAGTCTCAGTAACCTGTCGATTGTCTCCCCTGTGTCAGACAGTGCTGGAGGTACTGTCCCTGTCTCTGTTAATGAGGTTGAGGAAGATACAGAAGAGCATGTGACTCCAACCACTGCCACGTTATCTCCTAACAAATACAGACCAACGCCAAAATCTAAACAAACAAAAAAAAACAAACAAACAAACAAAACAAGAAATATCGTAGGCGTACACTATGCCCATCACTACATTCCGAAAAGGCACTTATTACAAATTGATCAATATTGAAGACAGTCTTGATATCATTCTTGACCAGGAATCAAAAGTTGTCTCCAACTTAGAGGATTCTAAGGTGGCTGTCAAGAACGATTTAAAACAGCATATGAATCATAAGATTGATACAATTCATGCTTCCATTGATAATGTAAAAGGCAATGATGACCAAACTGGACTCTACTGTAAATAATCTCCTAAAGGAAAATCGTTCTCTCAAAACCTGCCTAGGCACAATTCAGTCTGACCTAAAACAGTGTAAAAAGCAGCCTTCTGTTGTGCAGTCGTCTCGACACAATGTGATTATCCCACTAGATGCGATAACTCCATGCAGTGTGATTTTTCCGTTAGCCATGAGGATGTTCCAACTGTTTCTTTACAATCTGATCCCCCCTCGGGGCATGAGAACAAAAAGATGGGAGATAATGCCTCGCCCTCTATGTCCCCTTCTCGGGTAAATCTTCTCTCCCCTACTTCAGCAGTCGCCTCCACTTTCAGCTCTGGTCTTTCTGATTCTCTCCAGCCTCCTTGCCAGGAGAAAAGTGATGTTTCTGCTGAAAACACTGCACAGTCCCAACACTAAGGGGAAATAACTTCCCTCACAGCCCCACTGTGCCCTTCATAATCGTTATGACGTACTCTCCCGCATAAATCAGGAACAAAATATCCTTGAAGGGGAACAACAGAATCAACAGCATGTAAACGCAAATACTAATCATGTTGATGAGGGTTTCAAATCCACATCTTACTCTGAAAGGGAAATCAAACGTACGCCACAACAGATTTTAGGTGACTTACGCATTCCTAGAGAAACCGCATCAGTCCTTGTAGGAGATTCTACAATAAGGTATATAACTCCAAAGAGATTAGGGTCACAGACAGATCCCATGTTCAAAATATGTGCCCCAGGACTAACAGTGGCAGATGTCATCCAATGGTTAAACCATTTAGAAACTCAGTCACACGTTAAAACATTGATTGTTCATGTCGGAGTCAATGACTGTCCAGCAGGACCCATCTCCTCCCAAACATGGAAAGACCTCATCACCATGTGTAAAAAAAGATTTCCCTCCACTTAGATAGCTATAAGCTCCATTGTGCCGCTTTTTGGACGTCATCAGCTGAATAATTCAATAGCCCCTGCGAACCGAAACTTATACGACTGCTGTACCACCTTACAAGTGGATATGGTAGATAACTTTAATTCTTTCGTAACCCCAAAAGAGTTTCCACGTAAAGCACTATACAAAGATGCTATTCATCCTAGTGCAAGGGGAACTGCCTGTCTTGCAATGAAATTCAAAGAAGTGCTTCCTCAAACCCAACCACCAAGAAGAAACAACCATGCAGACCATAACAATTCATTGCCTAACTTAATCTATAATCACCAGAATGCAAAAAACTCAAGGAATGCACAGAGTAATATCAATTTTCTGGGTAGAACCTCCAGTATGCATAAGAATGGCCCTGAATCTATAGCCATTCCCCAGTTATTGTCCACAGCAGATTTCCCCCATTATTTTCAGATGCCGGTCAGCCTGGACTGGTCAGCATGGGTCACCACGAGGAGGGTGTCTCTGCTGTAAGGCAACCTTATGCGCTAAACGATACCAGTGGCGTTGTGCCACAGCCTCCCCAAAATGGTACAGGCTGGTGATAATGCACGCCCTCCCTTTATCCCAAAATGTCCATCGTACCCATTTCCTTTCCCTTATCCAAGGTACACAGATCCTGAGTCCTACCCTAGAGGCCAAATCCTATGCACCTACCCCCCTCATGTGCCCCAGCAGAGTGGAGGCACTGCTCAGAGAACAGGACGGTTTCCTCTTGGGTCTGGTCCCCCGGCTCTTAATCTCATGCCACAGGGCCAAAACCCAATTTCTCGTAGCTGGCCGCAACCTGCCTCAGCAGGAGAGTGTGCTCAGCAACTTATGTCCCTGGCTGCACAGTTGATGTCACAGCAAGGGTGCCAGAGGCGTAATGGCAACTGGTAATCTATGCAATCTATGTGTCAATTTCTGATTTTATTTTGTTCATGCTATTGTATATGTAAATACAATTATTTGAGAAAGAAAAGTTTTGTGGAGAGTATGCTTTCATCTTAGCATACCAAAATATCTTCTATCTATACTCTATCTATTATTGCATGTGATTTATTATTGTCATTATTCAGTTATTCAGTGTGTGGTGTGTGTATGTGTAAATGAATGAATGAATGAGCGTGTGTGTGTGTGTGTGTGTGTGTGTGTGTGTGTGTGTGTGTGTGTGTGTGTGTGTGTGTGTGTGTGTGTGTGTGTGTGTGTATGAGTGCGCCATGTCTTCGCTATGACCTTGCATGAAACTATTCTGTTCCCACAAGAATAGGTTTTTTCATGTTCATTTCGTTGGCCGTATTAAGCTTGTACTTTGGACCTGGGATACCTGGAAATTTGCAATTGCTTTGGCTCACACGATTTGCTTAAGCTTCAGACTTTTCTCTTACGTTGTTTGTGTCGTGTATGTTAGCCTTTTATTTTGCGGGATTACGTGCATAGTACTTGACATCGTTTTGATTTTTTGTTTGTTTGTTTTGTTTGTTGTTTGTTTTTTGACCTTTACTGATTTTGAATGACAAGCGTTTTGGTATCATTTAATCCTTGTTGTGTTGCTGTTGTCTTAAAATATAACTATACTTTTTTCGCTTCACTAGAAAATTTCATCATGTCGCAGAAGCCAAGAAAACTCAAGTGTTTAACAAAAAAGGCTTTAAAGTAGGATATCTAAATGCTTGCCCTCTTTTAAACAAGATATCAGATGTTCCTTCTATTTTGTCTAATTCAGACGATTGTTTTCATGTTTTTTGTTTTTCTGAAACAAGGTTAACTGATATTGTTTCCGACCATTTAGTTACTATTCCAGGCTATAATCTTATACGTAAAGATGCATCACGTTCAAATAAACTAGAAACAGGATTAGTGTCATATATCCATCAATCTGTGAAGTATAAGCAACTTAATGTGTTTGATAGACACTCTGTGGAATGTATATGGAGTGAAGTGTGTCTAAAGGGAAATAGACCAATGTTAATAGGTATATTGTATAGAAACCCTGATGAACGTGTTGATTGGTTCGACCGTTTTGAGTCAATGATAGAAGAAGTATTAGACTATTCCAGTGAAATAATACTACTCGGTGATTTCAACATCGACTTATTAAAACCATACAACACATGGAAAAAGATCATTGATACAAACAACTTAACCCAACTAATAAATTCCCCTACGCGCAAAACATTGAAAACAGAAACATTGATTGACCATATCTATGTTACAAATTCTTCTAATATTGTAGAAACATCTGTACCTATTTTTGGATTAAGTGATCACTTTCCAGTTTCTAAACCTGGTGTAAGAAAGGCGTGAAAATTCCTAGATCCTACCATAAATATATATTTTACAGAAGTTACAAAAATTTCAATCCAGATCTCTTCCGCCAGTGCCATTTCGGTTTAAGGCTGCATAATAGAACTGTGCTCTATGCTTACTTTCATAGTATATATCCTGGCGTCAACCAGGCCCGAGAGATACAGATGTCAGCTAAATTGGTCAGAATATCTCAACAACATTCTCAGAGATGCATCCATTGCTTGGATGTTACTCGACTTGTAGTTTCAATTTTTTGCAGTTGAGTCCATATCAGCATCAGCTTTGGGTGTGAGCTAGTGGGGAAAGAAAAATCCCACAGATGAATCGCTTTGATGAAAGTCGCATCCACGACCTTCCATCCAAGAATTTGCAACGCAGAAACTTCGTGGTTCCAAAATAGTGCTGGTGGAGGATCTGACGCCTCGGGCTTATGCATTACTGTGCACTACTAGGGACAACAAGATGGTCTGTGACAGAGCCTGGTCAAAGAATGGAAAGGTGTTAAAGAAAACATTGAGTGGAAAGATCGTCCAGGTTGAGTCAGTGGCGGACATCACGAAAATGGGACTGATACAGGCGGCGAGTGGAACCTCACCAAGACCATCCACCAGGCTGTGAGTGGATGTTGATCATGATGGTGCTGCAGACTTATCATTGACGGTAGGCATCCTCTGCGGGGAGTCTGGTGTGTTCCTTGGGCTCTCATCGGACATAATACAGTGATCTAGTCAAGTTCCGGACTCGTCTGGTGTGTTGGGTGGGAGTTCTGGGGGCATTCTTTGGCTGTCTTGCCGGGGAGGTATTAGTCAAAGACAGATTTTGTCTATTTTTGGTTGTCTGGCCGGTTGTCTGGCTGTTGATTCATTTGTCAGTTAGATTTACCATGTCCATATTTATGTTGATTGTTCAGTCTGATGCTAGGTGGTTTTCAGATATTGTTTGCATTTGATTTGAACTAGTACTTCTACAGTTAAAACAATAACTCTTTTGGCATGGTCTACAGAGATAGGCGTCATTGTTTTTTCTGAGTCCCTGATCACAGATAATTTGTATTCCTCACTATTAAGGAGGAGGGCATGATAAGGAAATGACCTTATAATGCAAATCAATACAAAAATAGTATCCTTTTTATGATTTTTTTTTTCTCCTGCTAGATTCAGACAGATTTCAGGCTTTTTGCGTGAGGGTGTTGCCCCAGTATGTATGGTCAGTACAATACATTTGTTTTCGTTTTTCAACTTTTTGTGCTAGTTTTGCTTTGTAACTGCATTGAGTGTGGTTTGTTGAGTGATAGTCAGTGTTTGTGTCATGGGTTCTGGAGAGATAGAACTTTTTTGAAAAAGGCTTTTGATTGCTTTTTTGTACATGTTGATGATTTATTTTGGTTCTTGTATACGGTGTATGTGCGTTTACATGGGTCTTCTTTTAGTATGGAATGTGATTGGTTCCATCTTGGTAGTCCCTGGGTTTTATTTGTTGTTTGTGTGATCATGTGTACAGATAGTACCACAAAATATTAGGAGAGGAAAATTTGCAAAAATAGAGTGATACTAACTATGGGTTTTGGACCTGTGGAGAGAACACTGATGTAATGATATGGTATACAAGAGGTTATGCAAAAAATCAATGGGATTTAAAGTATGCTCTCTAAACTGTAACGGACTTAATGATTTAAAAAAAAAGGAAGGATGTGTTTGAATTCCTAAGAAAGCAGAACAATAATATCTATCTTTCACAGGAAACTCATCTTCCATCTAAGCAAGAAAATTCTATTAGGTCAAATTGGGGTTACTCAGTATGGTTGTCAGGGTCTGAAACAAATAAAAATGGAGTAGCAATTCTATTTAATAATAACTTTGAACACAAAGTACACAATGTTGTTCGAGATCCGGAAGGACATTATATCTTCTTTTAGATGTAGAGCTTCTAAAAATCGGATAACACTAGCCAGTATATATGGGCCCAGCGCTGGAGAGAATCCAGATTTTTTAATACGTTGAGTGCCACTCTAGAACAGTTTGGTAATGATAACTTAATTTTGGGAGGAGACTGGAATGTGGTTCCAGATGGAAAACTTGATGCAAGTAATCATTCTAACGAACCAAATAGACCTAGAACTCGGAAAGCAGTAAGGATCTCTGATGGCAGCTCATGATTTGATTGATGTTTTCAGAACATTACTCCCAAATGTGAACAAATATATACGTGGCGAAAATTCAATACTGTAAAGCAAAGCAGGTTGGACTAATTTTTAATTTCAGAATCCCTACTGTCTAAAGTGAGTGGTTCTAGTATTGGATGTAGCTACCGCTCTGACCATTCTATTATTGATGTATGTTTTAGGGTTCAAAACCGCAAAGTGCTCAAGGTGGACTGCCTGCACCATACTAGCGCCGGGAAGGGCCAAATACGAGTCAGAAATGACCCGTGTGTGTGTGTGTGTGTGTGTGTGTGAGTGTGTGTGTGCGTGTGTGTGTGTGTGTGTGTGTGTGTGTGTGTGTGTGTGTGCGCGCGCGCGCGCACTGTGTCCATTTTTTAAACGCACATGAAACAGAGATAAAAAAAAAAACCCCAGACTCATACAATATTCCTAATATCTCGACATTCCCAGGTCTCCCTCAGGAAAACTTAGTGAGTCCTGCTGCTGTCTGGGCCAGGGAAACAGAATCTCTGTAGCTCTCCCTTGTGACATTAATCTATCCAGCAGACTTCAGGTCGCTGAGCATGAGTTGGTGATGGATGCCTTCACGTGCACCCATTCTATCAAACAATGCAGTGTGCAGAGTGGAGAGGACGTGTGCATGAAGTCACTCAAGGTGGATTTCAGACAACGCTCGTGCTTCTGAAGCCTAGTTCTTGCCAGACGTCTGTTTTTGGCTGGCGTGATGACAGTCTTACAGCATCAAAGATCCAGCTCCCTTGTCTCCGGAGGATGAGCTTCATGAAGATCGTACAGGTCTCATCAGGAGAGAGGTCAGTGGGCCTGTCATCAATGTTAGAAGGGTCTCCATTCTTCTTTGGGATCAGAGTGATTACGCCGTATTCCGGTCTGCTTGCACCCGTCTCTGGTAAACAAACACTGGCTTTGCACTTAAACATGGGTGCGAGATGTGTCTTCCATTGTTTAACGGCGTCGTAGGTCACACCACCTGCTCTGTGACTTTCTTCACCTGCGAACCATTACAGCAGCAAGGACTTCCTCGTCGTTGAAGGGTTCAGTTGATTATGTTTATTTTAGGGGAAGGATATGACAGTTAAATCACAGAACTTCAAACAGCGCGTCTTGCAACGATCGTTTGCTTCGTTCAGAAAACCGTTCTTCATTCTCCTGAATGTCAATGGTGCACGCTTGCTATGTAGGCACTTGACAATCGTTGTCCATAAAGTCAGTCGCTTTACTCTATTGTATATGCTGGCTGTGTCTGTTCAGTTTCACTGATTACGGGTTCGAAGACACTGATGTCAGATGTGCTGCGTCTTTGTTCGGCTGTGATCAAACGAACGGTGATGCACGTGCGATTATCCAAGTTAATGTGTGTCATTTTGTATTCATTATCTGCAAGACAAGATTGAAGACAAGATTCCAGCGTACACCCTGCCTCAAAATGAAATCTTCCCGGTACATCGACAGGAAAATTCCACAAAACACGCGAGAATCATGTCAGAAGAGAAAGACAGTATGGGGCAGCGTTTCCTTCTTGTAGATGAAAAGCTACTCCAGCGAAAGTCTTGGTCAATACTGTTGATCATTATCATACTAATCATTCAGCTTAATTTGGATGACAGAATCCCCGCTTGCATGGCTTTAGTGCAAATGCCTGTCAGAACACATTTTCAATTCTATCAAGTTCTTTTCCGTTCAGATTCATCACATTCTTTCAGGAAACGAGTCCACGAGTTCTCATTGAAAATGTCAGATAAATTCTGAATCGGTTCAAACGTATCTTTGCGTACCGCCGCCATATTGTTTAGAGCATGTTCAAAGGCTGTATCAGCTGTTTGATGTTTCCTGTCGGTACAGCCGCCCTGAGCTCTTCTTTGATTCTTCAAACGGTATGCATAGTTGGCATGAGAGCATGTGTCCTTGTCGCTGTGACATCCATGTTGTCCTGTCCAGGTACACACCTGTAGAGAATGTCAGAGTCCAGTATGTACGTTGGTTTGTCCGTTGGTATATCAGTGACAGTCGGTTTAGCAGTAGAAAGTATTGTCGTCAGCGTCTTGTCTTTTCCCTGGATTACTTTTAGATCATCTAGGGTAATTTGGAGTTCATCCAGTTTTGAGACTTTTAGCAGCTTTGTAGCCTTTCCCTGCTCTATGATGTCTGATCTGGTACTCACAAGACAAGGAACGAACGATCCTCCAGCACCACCATGTACTGTAGCGACATCTGGCAAATTGCCCAAGATCAAGTCGCAGACTGGGTTATCAGTGACAGGAATTGAACCCCATAGTATTCAGTTAACTACTGAAATACCAGTGCGAACCAGACCATACACCCTCCAGTTTGCAAAAAAGAGGCTGTCGAGAGAGAAATCATAGTAAATGCTGGATTTAAAGGTCATAGAACCTTCTACATCTCCATACATATCACCAGTTGTATTGGTGGACAAATCCTGATGGATCGGTGCGGTTCTGCATCGATTACAGGAAATTCAACAAGATCACTGTGTTCGATGCAGAGCCCATCCCAGACATTGAAGAGCTTCTGTATCAGCTCTCAGAAGGAAATTATTTTGTGAAAGTAGACTTAACTAAAGGATACTGGCAGACCCCAATGGTTGAAGCTGACAAGGAAAAGACAGCATTTTAGACACCTTTTGGACTTTTCCATGGACGAAAATGCCATTCGGCTTGCGAAATGCCCCAGCTTCTTTTGCCAGAATGATGCAAGCCCTGAAACTCCATGAATGTGGTGCAGTCAGTTTTTTTGACGACATTTTGTTGGCTGCAAAGTCATGGAGTGACCTCCTTTCTAACTTACGAGCTGTTTTTTTTTTTCCAAACTCTGAAGTTTTGGTCTAACTGCGAGACCATCTAAAATTCGTGCCGGTTTTCAAACTCTCGAGTTTTGGGGTCACACTATGTCAGTGGGGAAAATGATGCCAGAAGGAAGGAAAGCGGAAAAGATTTTTTCCTTACACAGACCCACTACAAAGAAACAGATCAGGCCACTCATCGGATTATTGTCTTACTACAGACGATATGTACCCCACCTTGCGTCTCTGACGGCCCCTTTGACTGTTCTTTTGTTACCCCTCCCTCTCAGAAGACTTTATTTTGAGAACCGATGCCAGTTCCAAAGGAATGGGAGCGGTACTTTTGCAGGTAAAAAATGCTTTGTTACATCCCGTACAATATGCCAGTAAAAAGTTCTCAAAGACACAGGAGAAATACTCCACTATTGAGAGAGAGTGCTTGGCTATTGCATGGGCGTGTGAGAAGTTCGCCAGGTTCTTAAATGGAAGAAGGTTTCGGTTACAGACCGATCACAAAAACCATTGACATTCTTTCAATCGTCAAAGACTAAGAACAACAGATTATTAATGTGGTCTTTGGCATTGCAGGAATTCAAATTTACTGTTGAACCAGTGCCTGGAACACAAAATGTCATGGCAAATTTGTTGTCATGTGTGTGAATATTTATGGACGATTGTAACTGTCTTCAAGGGAAAGACTATTTCTGCTGTTTCGTCTTTCTTTATGATTACGGCGTGTTCACATTTGACAGTGAAGTGTATGCTACTGCCTATTTAAATCAGGTGGTATTTATGCTTAATTTGCGTGTTGAGGTGACTATATGTTTTACAAGCAAAAACTACTTGATGCTGATGTATTACACATCTGTTCTTTGCTTTATTCCTTTGTAAACAATGAAAAATCATCATGTACTATTTTTGTTTAACTTGCTTGTGAAGGTGAATGTATATGTGTCACAAGCAATGAACACTTTAGAAATGTACACAGACATGTTTTGATTGTGTTGTGACACAAACCTTTTGTTTTGATTAGTCCATTGTCAACAATGGAAAATATATTTTTGAATTTTCAATGGAAATAACAATACATGCCGAAAAAAACTATGTTTATTTTGTTTACGTGTCTTTGAGAAACATTTACACTTGGAAATATTCTCATTTCATGAGCGTTTTTGAAACACATGATGTGAAACGAAGGAGAGGGAAAAAATGTGCTTCACATCTTAACATATAAACACAATCTGTACTTTGAATTGTCAATATCCCTAATTGTTTTGTCCATGTAATTTGTGAAATGTAATTTGTGACATGTGGTGATGATTTATGAATTTTTTATTTGAGAAAGACTGAACTTTGAAACATGGTATTTATGGTAGATCATGATGGTTGATTCTATACGTTGATGGTAATCTAGTGAATAACGTGTGATGGATACACATTTTGTGATTCATGGCTGACGAGGTGTTTTAAGTGAAGTTGTATGTCTTAAAACTTTTTTTTTTTTTTTTTGGGGGGGGGGGGGGGGGGGGGGGGGGGGGGGGGGGGGGGGGGGGTTTTCACCCCAGGATGGGGGGCGTCATGTGACGTAGCCTCATATCAAGGCATGTGACGCTCCATCACATTTAGTCTAGTGATATGAATCGTTCCCCATGCCACAACTTAAAAGGAAGAATATTCATGTGGCTTGACTAGTGTAGCGGGTGTCCCCAGTAATTGTGAGGATTACTCAGTAAAATGGACAAGAGTTGGTCATTGGGTGAAAGTAACCACTGAGAGATAGTTTAATAAGGGTGGTAAGGTGCTGGTCATGTGTTTTGAACACTGAGTATGCACTCCCTAGGAGGAGGGAGGAAAGAATTAGTTTTAGCCCAGGAAATGGCCTAAAGACTCGAATCTGTCAGGACATTGGTCAAGGGGTCCTCACCGCTGACCAGTCATTACCAGCTGAGCCATTGATAGTGGGGAAAGGTACGGGGGAAAACCTAAAGAAAAGAGAAAGAAAGAATTCATATGTTAAATTGGGAAGCAGCTTACTTTACACGAACCTTATTCGTGTTTCAGCCCTTCACCCTTCACCCTTCACTCTTCACCCTATCAGCTATTCCTCCTCTGACGCTGTGACGGCATCTGTTTCTTAAGTGCCGAGACGGGTGTTTAACGATGGCCATGGTGTGGGGAACACATCGATAGTACACCCCCAGCAATTGAAGAAGACCCCGGGTAGAGGAGTCGGATCTCATCGTTTTCCCCAGTGACTGGAGAGTTCAAGGGGCCAGCACTTTTTCTGATGCGGACAGGGCATCATGACAGTATGGGGCGAGTGCTTTCTCTGATGCAGGTACGGCATCATGAATACAGGGATCATTTATTCTCCTGGTCTGGATCTTGGGCTAGTGTAATGTAAAAGGCCATGACTTTATATTCTTGGAGGATGTGTGTGCATTCTTTCTGTAGTAAGGAGGAGGAATCTAGAAAGTCCTTATTCATATAAATTCGTAACTTGATTTATCTCTCAGTGTGGAGGAGAGAGAGAGTGAGAAACATGTATAGAATTTTTTTGATAACTACTCGAGTGTGATGTTGGAATTGTTCAATTCATTTAGTAAAATGTTTTTCCCGAGGAGGAGAGGGGGGGAGAAGAAAAAACATTCTATAGTGCGCCATTTGGTTGACTGGAGGTATTGCGTGTGCGTATGGAGTAAATGCTGTCATGAATGCGTGTGTGCAAGAGTGACAGTGTGATACATGTACTCTCTGTTTGTTGTATCATGCACTCTCTGCTTGTTCTATTATGTATTGTCTGCTTGTTCAATCATGTACT
>JADBJO010016095.1:0-41568 GCA_016801955.1 Conus betulinus | reverse complement strand
ACATTAACCTTTGCCCAAAATGTACCATTTCTTCAGAAAACCAGGCATGAAACTAAAGCAAAGCAAAATGGCATAAATTTGTAAATGCCGGGGTGGGAGTGGAGAGGGGGGAGAACGTTTTTACTGGACTGTTCATGGACCAAAATTCACTCTGACCAGGTGTTCTTACTTTTTTTTTTCCCCAGCAGATATTTATTTTCTGCTGAAACCAACAGCAACAACAAAATAAGTAAATGAAAAATAAAATAATTTCATACCTGTAAATACAAAAGAGATCTGGACATTCCGAACTCCCTTGCAGACAAAACAATTGTTTTTTTGGATCTCAAGTACTGCTGCAGCGAGGAAAATCTTAGTAGCACAGTAATAGCAGGACAAGAGATGGACACTCACCACGGTCAAATACTTGTGCCCCTGTTTCTCGGTTTTGTAGCTGATACGACCAGAACTACTGGTCTCCTCTTCAATACTGTAGTGCACCACAAAGCTGAAACAATATCAGTACTACTTATGGAACCCACTGCCGCAAAACAGCACACAATAAGCACATTTCAACAAATACACCTTATTAACATTACTGACATGTTCTCATGATGCCATACACACTGAACAGATGGTGAAAAATGTACACAACAAATGTGTATGCTTAACCTTTATCATGCTTCCTGGGTCTCCCCATGACCCATTGACCCAATCAAAACAAATCTTTTGAATGGATAGAGCTATGCTCATGAAATCTTACGAGTTCCTCAATGATCTTAATAACCATTGGTCAGTGAAATTTCATGTATGCGTACATTCAATTAACAGCTTAATAAGTCACAGTTCCCCCAGGACCTATATATTTTAATGGGTCACATATGACCCATGCCATCGGGTGAGGAATAAGTTGCTGAACCACCCTATATCAGGTATGGGTCTTACAAGACCCGTGTGATTCTGAATAGGGATAAGCAATAGGAAAAGCTCTACAAAACGTGTCTGTCTTGAGTGACCCATACAATTGGGTCTGTGTGGTCAAAAACGTCATCCTGTAAAGGTTAATCATCTCTTATGTGTAAACATGAACACGTGTGTGTGTGTGTGTGTGTGTGTGTGTGTGTGTGTGTGTGTGTGTGTGTGTGTGTGTGTGTGTGTCTGTGTGTCTGTCTGTCTGTGTGTGTGTCTGTGTCTGTGTGTGTTGTGTGTGTGTGTGTGTGTGTGTCTGTGTGTGTGTCTGTGTGTGTCTGTGTGTGTGTGTCTGTGTGTGTCCGTGTGTCTGTGGTGTCTGTGTGTGTACATGAGCAAGTGCACATGTTTGTGTTCATTTTGCCTTTTAAAGTGAATGTGTGCATATCTATATGCAAATGTGTTTTGTGCTCATTTGCATATTAAACATATCAGACATAATGTAGATATGTGCACCTGTGACAAATGTATGCTTAAATGAATTGTTACCTACAGTTTCATGATTATTTACACAAAAACTCACCAGTCATTGGTTCCAATATAAACGTTTTTTCCCACACACATCAATGCACTCGATCTGAAAACAAACAACTACAAATGTAATTTTAGCCATCTGATCAATCAGACAATCCTCATCCTCATTTTCAAATAAAAAAAATTATGCAAGTTTCATTTGTTTACAAAGTTCCGGTTTTCAAATAAACGTTTCCCCTCCCACCAAATCAAGAATACCTGTTTGCAGGTGTCTTGATGAAAGACATTCTACTATGATTATCTATACACAAATGTACTCATACACTTAAATGGACATAAAGCTTAATTAACTTGTTTTCATTTAAATAACTTTTTAAACATAATTGAGGACATCCCAAACGTATTCTTCATTTCCTGCTGTTTTTGATGAGCCACAAACCAGGTGATAACTATCCTTGAGGGATTTTAACAATTGAAAGTGGTTTAACATTTCTATCTAATCTCTCACTGAAGATTTTTGGGAAAAGAGCACCCCTACAAATGCACTCTCCTCTATCCTTTTTACCTACCTCCTTCTCACATGTATGGTAGAGTTAACAGCACTGTTAATCAAATAAGCTCTTACAATAACCAAGACTGAGGAAACCTCTAGTAAGATGCAGTCAGAGCATTGTTTAGGCTAACGTTTTCCAATAATTAGCCCGCATGGCAAAAGTTTTTTCTTCTTTTCTCTTTTCTTTTTTCACTTCATTTGTCACTATGCAGTTGTATTACCCTCCTCCATCCTTCCCCCTCTCCATTACCAACAAGTAAAACTCTGATCCTACTCAGACCTTCCACCACACAACGAACAAAGACAGCACTTTTGGGTCAGATTTTTTTCACCACATTTCTGGACAACTTATCTTAGTCTTGTACAACAGATCTCAAATTATCATCTTCATCAATCTGCAATAGCAGTGAAATTTCTAAGGCTTTTGTGTGAAAATCAAATGTTACGCTGCTTAGCAGAGCGAAAAGAAGACTTTGGCTGCACTGGACAAGATTTGGCTACAGGCTTAATCTGTGAACTAGCCTGGTTGGCTACCTGCAAATACAAAAATCTTCCATCACCCTTGACATCTAAGCTACAATCCACAGTCCTACATTATTGCTCTGTCTATGATCCTCTCCTGAGTCATGGGCTTTACAATGGAACATTTATCAGCACATTATTTAATACATACATAATGGTATACTTTATTCTGGTTCTAGTAACTTACATTTTACTATTCATTTAATCCTAATAATATATTACAACAGAGGAATATGCCCAATCACTTCTAAAACCATATAAATGTATACCCATAATAGGAAAAAACATGTAAAGATGAGGTAGAGTGGGAGGGTGGGGGAAGGGGAGTCAAAAGTTATCTTACAAATACAGTGTGGCTGACTACATGGTGGGGTAATAATGGGAAACCCCAAAGAAAAACAAAAAAGGCATCGATTATCTTTAATCAGTGATGATGAACAATCACCAAATAAGTCCTCTCACCCTGCGCAAAGGGACTCGTAGTCCTAATTTTGCATGTGTAGATGTATGCATGTACATGACCCCCAATCATAAAAAATAACAGAGCACCTCAACTTCAAGTCAAGTGAAACTGAAAGTCCTAAGAGCAGTCCAGGATTATGGGAATGGAGATAGCAGGATGAGGAATGCCCTCATTTTGACCTCCCCTTTGAATCAACATAATGACAGGCACTCTTACTGACAGTATGGCTTCTCTTAATTTGAGCACGAACATGAACCAGTAAGATCAATACAAATAAGGGACACTTAAAAAAGGTGCACGCTGCAAACAGACACACAAAAAAATGAAAAGGTATTACTACACGATGCGGGGGAAAGCACCTAAATATGAACATCTTTTATCTTAAGCTATCAATTCATTTGCTGGAAAATGATACACCTAACTCTGCTCGAGCAGTGGCTATAAAAGTGGGCCGGGGGAGGTTGGGGGTATGGGCGGGGGGAGGGGATGGAGTGAATACTAACACCCACACTAACACTATGTATACACAATAATAGTTCTTGCAGATCTTTCACTAATTCACCGAGCAAATCGAAAATAACTATGAACATGGCAGAATCACCTGAGTTTTGGCCTTGTCTGACATGAGCTTCACCCGCTCAATGGCCGGCACAAGTTCGAAGGCTTTGATGCTCATGTCTGCAGCTGTTTTTGTGACACTTTAACCAAAAATAATACAAACACTACAGCAGCCGATTATCAATGGAAGGCGACATCTTGACTTTGTGCTGCCGTCTAGCAACACACCCCACCCGGACAAGGGGCATTATTCTCCCCTCACAGCATTGGTTCTAAACACAGACTTCTTATAAAAAGCAGAAGGAAATAAGCGTTTTAAGCTACGACCATTCAGTTTCGAGAAGAGGGAGAGGGTCAAATCTCATGCAACAACCCCTGAGTTTTCTTGTGATATTGATAATGAGAAAAAACACTAAAGCGCCCATAACGTTATACATTACTGGGCTTATTTTAACACGTCAGCTAAGGTCACACACACACACACACACACACACACACACACACACACACACACGCACGCACGCATGCGCACACATGCAAACTGGTGTACATATGCTTATGATGCACTGATTTAAGCCTTACATACATATCTGTACACCACATACACACACACACACGCGCGCGCGCGAGCACACATACACACACGCGCGCGCGCGCGCGCGCTCACGCACACACACGCACACACACACACACACACACACACACACACACACACACACACCCTCACTGATTTGTTCTTCTGTTACTGGGAGTAAGTCCCAATTCTTCCTTCTGCCTTTAAAAAAAAAAAAAAAAAAATTCCCCTTTTTTCATCCTCTTAGTCCTTCCCACTCTACCCACTGTTCCTGTCTCGTCATTTCTCCCCATCCCTTCTCTAGTCATAGTTACAATTCTACTTGTTGTCCTTGAAAAGGGCCTTATGTTGTGGAACGCCCTTCCCCTCCCCTCCCTGCCTCCCCCCTCTCACTCCGCCCCCCTCCTCCATTTATGTCATCCTTTCTCCCGTCATCCTTCCCCATCCCCTATCCCCACCTCGCACAACCCCTACCCCTCCACTTCTTACTCCTCGGGTCTTTTGTATCTGCATGTAAGCATGAACTTTTCAAGAGTGTATGTGGGACAATCCTGAGAGCAGAACGTATTCCGGCGTCACAGCTGAAACTGCCCCATGTCTCAAGTTGTCCCCCGAGAAAACATGGACTAGACTGACGCCCATGAGGAAATATAAGGGACACGTCGGGCTCGGAGAGAGGGGTGGTGGAAGGGGGAGGACATTACAGTGAACTGCCGTTGCTCGGACTGTCTGGTCAGGAAATAGACTGGACTGTGGCCACAGAATGGGCTAGACCGTCCTGCACCCCCCCCCCCCCCCTCCCTCCCTCCCCTTCGCCTCTCACTCATTCGTCCCTCGGACAGTCTGGGCAGGTGAAAGTTTGAGCTGAGACACCGAGTTTGAAATATAGTTGTGTCACGTAGATTTACATTCGTTTGTTTGTTGTTTTCCATTTGCCTGGCAACAGTTGTAGGTCTCTTATCCCTTTTGCTCCATTCCACCTGCCTTGGGCAGTCTTCTCAGCTCTTCAGTCGTCCCATAGTGATTGTCTGACAACGCTCTTCATTTCAACGATGATAGAATAGAGGCTATCCGGTTATGGAACACTTTCAGGCTCAACATCTCCATCTTCATCCATCAACAGTACTCTCGTTCATCTTCTCCCTTAACTTCGTGAAGGCGGTCATTGGAGTTACGTCGCCCTGAAGAACAGTTTGCCAGGTTCCTTCAGCTCTGTCCGGTGTGTGCCAAGTCTAGATCTTGACAGACGGCTTCCCTGTCCACGCTGCAATGGTATCAGTCCGTCGTTGTTTGATGTTGTTGCAGTTTGGTTGGTTGAATCTATTTTCCCCTCTGTCTCCCTCCCTCCACAGTTCTCTGGAGGATTCATTTTAGTGAGGCCATTGAATCTTCTTACGTGGCCGTACCAGCGTAGTTTTCTTTTCTTTAACTGATGTCAGCAGATCTTCATAATCATGGCGCACTTTCGGTGATATGATCAGTTTATATACCTGATATTTATTTGTTGCGACAGTACCTCATTTTCACAGGTTAGTTGTTTTTTTTTTTTTTTTTCAAATCCGCTGTGAATGTTCATGTCTCACGTGTAAACAGGAAAATGGAATATAAGAGTGCAAGCAGGAGCCCGACCTCGTGTTTCATAGAGATGTTATTGTCCTTCCACACAGGTTTCAGTCTAGACAATGCTGATGGTCTTTGCCTCCCTTTGAATGACTTACGGTTTGGGTATCTCATTGCTAATGATGGATCCCAGGTTAGCCAACTGTTGAACAGTTAGCCCCTGTCCATTGACAGTTGAACTAGTGGTGATGGTGGTGGTGTGGCAGCTGGTCAGTAACGTGGTCTACTCGGCGCTGATGTCCATGCAATATCTAGACGTTCCATGCAGTATTTGACTAAGCTTGGCAACTTCTTATTCGCAGCCTACCACCCCAGCGATGTCGTCTGCTAAGCAAAGATACATGATGGGTCTGTATACAGTGTTGACTGTATACACCCTGCTGTTTGTGAACCAGCTCACCTTTGAGCTATTCATGTCGTGACCGATCTTGTTTTCAGCTTTGTGTTTCTTCCATCTCTCCTCATCACCGTCAACATCACACACTGGTGTCAACCTGTACGGTTTTCCCGTATTGCTGTACGGGAAACCTAACGATTTCGGGTCTGTACGGCCGTATACAAGTTTCAATACAGGTAAAACTGATTTATATGGGCAAATCTTAAATCGCTGAGGCAAACTGCGAGGTGAACAAATGTTCGTAGCAGACGACACGGACTCTAAACACTGAAACGGGAACGAACTAAGTAGATGATCGGTCATGTTTTCAGATCAACTCTTCAGCCCCCTTGTTGCACGCAGCAACGTCTGCCACCAAGCAGTACAGCGATGAACACCAGTAACTCATTTGCAAGTGACGGTGTTGAACAGAACAATGGCTGTGTGTTCTTGGGAAATTGGTATGATTGGGAATTGAACTTTGGGGATCACAGTAAGTAAAGATGTACTCCTAACTTCAGTGGACTCTTGCTGTTGGTAAAGTGGAAGAGTGTGTAAACAATGGATTTATAAACAGTTTTAATTCTGCATCATTGTCAGTGTTTTACTACAGGGCGTGTGATTTGATCTACAAACTGTCTCAAGTGATGCATTCTGCTGGAATGGAAGAGAAGATTCTGCTGGGTGGGTAAGTGTTATTGTTATTCATAAACTGTCTTAAACGGTCATTTGTTTCAAGAAGTTCTGCCTGATACTGAGTATTACACTGTATTCACAGCAATTTTTGTGTATGTATATGCGTTTTCCGTAATGTGTACGGTTTTGGGGCTCGGAATAAGGGAAAAAGTACTTTTCAGTATGGGAAGTTGTAAAATGAAGAAAATTGGGTTGACACCAATGATCACACATCCTCAAACCACCCTATTTGCAGAAAACTGAGAATCCAACGGCAATCCCATCCTGACTCTCCACCAATCGCGGGACCCTCTTCTGTCAGAAAACTTTCCTGCCCCGCATTGTCTAGACTGGAATTGACTCCAAGAAGAGACTGCGTGTGCTCCTTTTCTGGAGCAGCCGGCTTACTTCCCCTCTCAACAAATACTGCCTCTCACTTGACGAGACAGGTCCTCTCCCACTGATTACCAAAATGGTCAATGAGTAAGGCTTGGGTGTGCCGGTTAGGTACACACTTATTGCTGCGGTCCGCTACCGTAGTTGGAGATGCCTAGCTAGAGACGTGAAAACTTAATGGGACACATTTCTTTTACGTTTTTGTTATTCATTTATTTATCTATCTATTTCTTGATTTATTTTCATTTACTTGTTTATCTATTTCTTTCTTTATTTATTTATCTATTCACTATGTTTTATTTTATTTATTATTTATTTCTTTTTTCATCTATCTGTCTACTTTTTCTAAAACAGATCTCCGTTTGGAACATCCCTCAGTTGTACGTGGCGTTTTCATCACCAAGCTGTTTAATCTTGACCATTGAAACTGAAAAAAGGGAAAAAGACGACCCTCATCCCGGGGTAAAGCACGCTTAAATGATAGCCTACATACAAATTCTTCCCTCGTTAGTTTCAAAGCGAGGTGACTGAAGGCGGAAACTGAAGCATAGTTCCGCAAGACAATACAGACAAGCAGATTACAGGAAAATTTGTCCTGTAATCTGTATGTCTGTCTTGTCTTTCGTCCTTTCGTCAACAAGAACGCACATCTTAAATTGCTGTCCTCAGCGGTGAGTGGTCGGAGTCGGTGTTGTTGGTCTTTTGCTCTCTGCAGCAGCTTCCCTTGAAACCCTCGTACACTTCCCTTTCGGGACCACTGGTGAGCCGTATGGATCCACACGATCCAGTTTTGTTCAGCTGGCATAGAATACCCTAACTGGACGCCCCTCTGGCTGGCAAGCGAGAGGACAGGGATGTGAGACTCAGGGGTTCAACCCAAGGCTGGACTCTGGGGAAGCTCTTTGCCTCTTTTGACTCTCGTTGTCTCTCTTGACTCTTTTAAACTTCCGCACCTCTTCTATGTACAATGGTTAAAACCAACTGTCTCTACCGGAGGATGGGAAGGAGTCATTCAGGAGCTTCATGGGTTGCATCCCTATGTGGTTGGAGAAAGTTCTGGACTCTGAGGTCGTGGGCTGCCCTGAAAACACATAATGGTGCCAGGGTGGCTGCTAGGGCAGGGCCCCACTGAAGGCATGTTGGAGCGATACATCATTCCCACATACAATTGGGTGCCTTTAAGCTATCCGTGCGGCACTCTGTCTCCATACCACAAAAGATGGACGTATAAGGGTCATAGGTGACCGTGCGTCGTCACAGATGGGAGAGCGAAGTCACTAATGCATGGGAGAAAATTAAAGCGTCATGTTGTTTTTTTTCTCAAGTTGAACAAGTTGAACAATGGTTTATTCTCGTTAACTCTTTTGAGTCACAGAGAAATACAAAAACATGTAACAAACATGAGATGGTGGGTACGCAGAGGAAGAACAAAGAAAGCGAAATTACATACAAGAATCAGAGTATATCAAATTCACACAAGACCATGAAAGTACACAACATAGGGTTGACTAGATTAGATTGAAAGTAAGCGTCCATAGTTGTGTAAATATGTATCGCAAAGTCCTATTACACAAGGGAAGCAACCGAGTGGGAATATGATTTCTTGAAATACTGAAAATGCCAGAGTTGTGTCGCTTCTCCGAGAACATGGCGCAAGAGTAGAACAGTAACTCAGGGAAAACTGATGTTGACTAGACTGTTGACATCATTTTGACAGGATTTGACTAGTTTAACTGAAACTGTGGTGCTGGACATTTAACCATGTCAGCTGGAAGACATCGAACTTATTCGTGAGTAGAAATATATGTTTGACGAATAAGCGATTATCGGAACCCATTCTTTATCTTACTCATAGTCTCGAGACCTTTCAGTACAACATCCGCGCATGTATGAATTTGCGATTCGGCATTCATGTTTGATCGATTTTGTCAACTCGTGCACGCGCTCTCTGATTCAAACTCCGCTCAGCAGAGACACAATCACGATCGTGCTCATTGCTGTGTTCGATGTGAGCAGTAAAGGCATTGAGTGACATTTTCTTTTAAATTAAAACAGCTAAGACGGATGTTCCGATCACCAAAATGTATTTTTCAATATTCATTGTTGCGGAACTGATAACGTTCATCACGCATTCGCTGATATCTATAGTTGTTTGACTCAAGTGTCGATCATACTAATGTCATCACCGTCTTCATCCTCATAACCACAAACAACAGTTGCGCGCGCTGGTGACCTACTCATTTTTGAGTGAACCAGCTCTCAAGGAAGAAGAACATGCTATTATTCAGCTGCTTTGTGGGTCGCATGCAATGTATGGAAAACCGTCACCAGGAAAGACAGTAAAGAAACCCAAATAGGCAACACTGTGCAAGTTTAACTAGCAGGCAACATCTTCACCCATCATCTCTTGGGGAGCCATTGGGGTGCCATCCTGAAGAACAGTTCATCAGAAAGTGCTGCGTGAACACAAGTTGGAAACTGTCATGAGAGCCAAATATCTCTATTATCACTATATCCAGAAGAACAGTTCATCAGAAAGTGCTGCGTGAACACACAAGTTGGAAACTGTCATGAGAGCCAAATATCTCTATTATCACTATCAGCCACTGAGATAACAGCAGAGATGACCACTATTAACACTTACAGAGATAGCAGTTCAGATGACCCACATTGTGCCTTCTGTGCTAAGGCAAGCAAGACCCTGGGGTTTCTTAGACAGAACTTAAAGCTCAGAAGCACCAGCATCAAGGTGTGAACTTACAAAGCCTTTGTGTGCCCCTTGCTCCAGATATGCATGTTCTGACTGGGATCCCTGCACACAGAAGAACACCAACAAGTTGGAGGCCATGCAGAGACATCACAGGAATATGTTTTCAGGGGCTTTGCAGGCAGGAGCCAACTCTGGACAGCAGTTTACTAAAGGTCAGGCTGTCCATGGAGCATAGATCCACAATGACGTCCACTGACTTAGCCTGCATGCAAAACTTGTTCCCTCCACTGATGGCAGCATTGTAGACATGACCAGCGTTTCTGTCTCATTCAGTCAAGAACAAAATACAGAGATTCCTCTTTCTTTTCATGAACATACAGGGAATGGAATGGCTTGTAAATAGAAGCTGTGCCATTGGTGCCTAGAGTACAAGTCTGAATATCATGATGACCAATCCCTCCCCTCCCCTCTCCCGTACCCTTACCCCCCAACTCCTCAACTCATTACCTTGGCTTGCAAGAAAAATTGACAGCAAGAAACTTGACACATCTTTGTAGGTTTCAGAATAACTTGATACATCCTCGTAGGTTTCAGAATAATGGTGAGCTGTCTCTTCTTCAGTTACATGCTGGCCTGATCAACAGGTTCATTGTGAGCCCTGAACAGCAGAAGAACAGTTCTGTCTGTTGTGTGCCAAGACATGATTTCTATAAATGTTTTCCCTGTTCATTTTACTTTGTGGTCAGTTCATTTTTTTTTTTTTTTTTTTTCAATCTTTTCCTCCATCTCCCACCTTCAAAGATTTCCTGGAGAATTCTTTTAGCATGACTGTTGGATCGTGGTCATATTATGATAGTTTTCTTAACTGATGTCAGATATGAAGATCGTGATATGTTTGGAAGCGCTTTTTGATAGTTTGACACATTTAGCCATTCGTGATATGATTGCCAATGTTTGATATGCAGTAACAACACCTGGTTTCCGTGGCTTGGATTCTTCTGTCCAAGTCAGTTTTGAGGATCAGTATCTCCCATGCATACATAAAAAAGGAATGTGTAGTGCATACAGAAGCCTGATAATGTGTTTCATGGAAAGTTACTGCCCAACAGTATACTGATAATATTATTGTCTTTGCCGTGCTATAGAGGATTTCTGATTTGGATCCCTCATTGTTAATGATGGACCCTAGGTCGGTGAACTGTTACACAGTTTGTAGCTTCAGTGCATGCACCTGTTACATCAGTATTGAAAGAAAGGTGACATGGCAGACCATCACCTTACTCTTCTTGGAGCTCAAGACAGAAGAAAAATAGAGTTCATTAGATTGGAATTTGTGAAAGCAAACAACTTAGCATGACGATTGCTTGTAATTCTGATGCTTCTTTCTGAACATGCACCAGCAACAGTGAGTTTCCCACCAGCTTGTTGTGACCTGAATCAGTACATTGTGTGAGTAAAGCTATCAGCAGTCAGTCAGCAGTCCTGTCGTTGAAAGTCACTTCCTGTGTTTTACATAATTCATATGGAGAAAGAAAGCTGTTTGGCACTATCATACGACCCCCCCCCCCCCCCCCCCCCCCCCCCCCAAAAAAAAAAAAATTTTTTTCTTAAAAAAAAACAACCCCATTTCTGACCCTTCATAATATACTTGTAAAGTGGGATATGTTAGATTTTGAATAACTTTTTTTTCTTTAAAAGAAAAACATTCAGACCATTCATGATATACTTATAAAGCAAAAGTGGGATGTGTTGGATTTTAAGCTGCACATTGTCTGGTTGTGGGCTGTGAATAACATCATGGAATGTTGGGGGCAATATGACATCAGCAAGAAAAAGGTCTGGGTGAGAAATGAGTGCCAAATGAATTAGAATGTAGAGGTTTGACGACGACTTTGTGTGTGTGCGTGAGTGCGTGTGTGCGTGCATACGTGTGTGTGTGTGGTGTGTATGTGTGTGTATGCTCTTTGTGTGTGTGTGTGTGTGTGTGTGTGTGTGTGTGTGTGTGTGTGTGTGTGAGTGTGTTGCAGACGCACAGGGACATCCCTGTACGAACTACTGGGGCTGGAAAAAGGAGCCTCCCCTGAGGAAGTAAAGAAGGCCTACAGGAGGGTGGGTTGATGACAGTCTTCAGTCATACTTGCACTGCAAGATGTGGGCAACCTACAATACGCTTCACCCAGATGAAATGTTTAAGGCATAATTACTAATGTATTATTATTTAGATAGTTATATGGCATCTATCCTCCGTTAGATACCATAATCCACATCGTGTTTAATACAAGATGCTGCCAAGCTTAGTAGAACCCACTGAGGAGATGTCTACTGGTGCTACATTTAGTCATTTTTGATGTCGTTTAGTTGAATATCAGTCATTCAGTTTATCATTCATTCTTTAATTTTTTTTTGGTGCATGCAGTGTGTATACGTGACATCCATACAAACAGCCAAACTGGCCTTCTCTTCTGAAAGCTGGTGACGGGATTTGATGTTTTTGGAAGGTGTATGTGTGTGTTTTACACACGGAACCTCGGTTTATAGTCTGATTCGAAGGACTGTAATAGGGAATGGAGTCAGAACCAATGTTAACTCAGAGAGAAAAATCCTCCAGTACCAAAAACGGCTCTGCAGAGATTTGAATCAACAACCCCAGAATCACCCAGATCACGAGTTAAGAGCTCTACCAGCTGTGCTGTTTTTACCATACAAAAATTTAGGGGATAATTCCTAAATGATTGTGTAAGCAAAGAGACATGTTCATATCTCCATATTCCAAAGATCAGATCATATTGACCAGGACTTGGTAAACGCTTGATAAAAACACCCACACTAAAAAGCCATGAAAATTAAAAAGAACCATTGTACTGAAATATAATTGTTTTAAGTCATGAAAGAAATAAAAGTGAAATTCATCTGTACTCTAGAACACAAATTGAATTCTCAGCTTCTTATCTGGGTTGGGTTTTGTAAAAGGGAGGGAATGTCTCTCTGTCTGCACAAACCATGATTAAGGAATACTGTCATGATCTGATTGGCAAGTCTTATGAAAGTGTTCCATTCTTTTTCAGATAATTTGTGGTGATTTGGGGTTTATGAGATTATTAGAGTGCACTGTTTCAAAAAACAGCCATGAGTCACAGTGGACCTAAACTGACATTCATTCCCATATTTCCTTGGAACAGATTTAAACTATAAAAGGTACCCTCCAGATCTGTCCTAATTGTTTTGGTTTATCCAATAGTTAAAACTGTACTTAGCTTGTGACTGATGGAGACAGTTGTATTTATACGATAATGTGTAAGACATGATGTTCAGCAGAAGAGGAAAAATAATGTGATCACAGGAAACTTGTGCAAACTTACGTTGTGAAAAGAACTACATGAATGACGGGGATTATGTTGTTGCAGCTGGCGCTTCGCTTTCATCCAGACAAGAATCCAGACAACCCTGAAGCAGCTGAGAAAGTGAGCATCCACTACATACATTTTGAAAATTAAGTATCCAGCTGTTCCATCCTTCGTGTTACTGCAGGTTGTATGGTTTGCTGTGCATTGCAGAGAGTAAGTGTGTGGTTGTAACAGAAAGTGTAGTGCTAAGATCAGAGCAGAATAGTGGTGAAGCATGGGCGGATGTCTCTGCAAGATCTTAGAAATTGATTGATAATTTCCTGTTTAATCAGATTTTTAAAAGTATTTAAATGACTCCACCGAACAACGTGGACAAATGAATCGCAAAACATGACGCGTTTTGACCTCTTAGGTCTTCTTCAGGCAAGATCAACAACGCTCAGGACAACAGAAATGAATGAGCAATCACTTATCTTTGTCAAATTTGGTGCAAGATTGATGTTGAGACTCACTTTGCAACTAACTTATTAATTTTAAAAAAAATTAAAAGGTTAAAAGAAGTATTGTAAGAAATTTGATTTTCATGGCAGTAGTCACGTTATGAATGTTTTTATAGTTCTTGGTCTGTTAACAGCCTGTAATCTGTGCAGTTCAAAGAAATCAACCGTGCCAACACCATTCTGAACGATGAAACCAAGCGTGGCATCTATGACCGCTACGGTTCACTGGGCATCTATGCAGCAGAGCAGTTTGGGGAGGAGAACGTCAATTCCTATCTAGTGCTGACCAGCGGCTGGTGCAAGGTGAGAAATGTTGGCGTCATCATGACGGCATTTAAGTCTCAGTGTGTGAGGCTTTTTCATTCTGCCTCAGGTTCTGCTGAGTTTCAGAGACTTGAGAACTCGCAAGGGGGCTAGCTTATCCTTGTAGCAAGGGATGTGAGAGGCAAGGGGAGTAAAGGAAGGGGCTGAAGACATGAATTCATATTAACATTGTGACTGCTTCATCAAGCTCTTCTTGCTGTTGAAGGGTCAGCATTTTGATCGTTTTTCTTTCTTCTGCGAACGCAGGCTGATACTCCTGCGGACACTGCCTGTATAGACAAGTAGTGGAGTTTTGTGTGTTTGACTGTTTTTTTATCCCACCAGTAAGGCAGCTATACTCCATCTTCGGAGAGTGATCATTTCATGTACCAGTAGAAGATTGTCATTATTTTTTGTGCTCCAGTCACAGGACGTAACAAAGTTCTGTCAGCTGTTTTCCTTCGCATGCACACAAACCCCATGACAGTTTAGTGAACTCTTGCCTTTTTCTAGCCTTGCTCGCCGCTAGATGTGCTATGAAACAATTACACTCACCAAGTAAGCAACGCATCTCATGAAACAACATGCCGCCTTTTATTTGAGGGGTATTGTATATGGCTGCACAGAGAACGGAGAGGGGGGGGGGGGGGGGGGGGGGGGGGGGGGGGGGGGGGGGGGGGGGGGGGGGGGGGGGGGGGGAAGGGGAGAAGGGAACGAGGCTGAAAAGGGATTTGAGAGATTTGATTTTTTTTTGTGTGTTTCTGTCATAAAGTGCTCAGAGGTGATTATCTGAGTTACACACTGTATGAATTTGCATTATTAATTTCATTTAATTCAAATAGTTAAATTACTGATTTAACAATTGAGGACTTTGGGGTCATTTTTGGATGGGATGATAAACTCAATACCTATAGATCCAAAATGATGTTGTGTGAGTGCAAGCACCTCCATACAGTGACAGACGGGTTTACATTGTAAACCCTACATGCTCACGCAGTTGGCCGTCATAATGCTTCAGTCTAAAACCAACCTCTTATATCCTGGTGGCAGGATTTTGAACTCCACAAGGTTCACAGTAAGGGAGTGGGTGTGTGCAGGAGTGTTGTACATCACAGGAGAGTCTGTGGGTTTGGAATTTCAAATTCTAGATACTTAATCAGTTCTTTTCCCACCAGGACTGATTTGATTGATAATGTGGATGACCACGATGTGTGCATGGTGTTCACTTCAGCTCAGGAAGAGGATTTTAAAATCTCTTTGTCCATTTTCTGTTGCAGGCGTTGGCCATTTTCTGTGGCATCATCACAGGTTGTTACTGCTGTTGCTGCTGCTGTCTGTGCTGTAACTTCTGCTGTGGAAAATGCCGACCGCAGATGCCGGAAGATGAGGGCGATTACGCACATTTAGATGTGAGTATGGGGTGTGACATTATTGACAGCTCCTGTTATGTTGCTGCTGTGGGTGTGCATTGGGAATAGCTTGGGTGTACTGTGTGTTGAAATGAGTGGCATTAGACTCAGAATATTTCAGTTGAGAAAGTTGTGGGAACAGGCTTTCCAAGACCATGAAATTTAGGTGGATCTGAAAGTTGTTTGTGAAAATCTAGGAATTTCATGATCTTCTAGATACCTGTATGCCAAGAAATCATCAGTTGTGCACGAATCAGTCAAAATGTCATTTGCAGCGAAGCATCATTTTCAGAATAACCGGTGTGTGTGTGTGTGTGTATGTGTGCGTGTGTGTGTGTGTGTGTGTGTGTGTGTGTGTGTGTGTTTAATAAAAACGTTATTGGTTTTGGGTTCATAGCATCTGTAACTGATATATCTCCCGCCGATGATGCCCTTTGCTGTTCACATAAGATGCCCTTTGACTTTCACAAATGTAGCTGGAAAATGACTTTGAGCTGGAGAAATGAGAGAAACATGCTACGCTGCTAAAAAAATGCAAAAGTGTTAACAAAACATTTTGCTTTAATGATGTGTACATCATTTTTTAAAAGTGGTGAATTGGTATCAGGACCTTTTAGAAAGAAGCCTGACCGAATACCTTGCCACTGAGACAATGTGGCAGGTGGAGTCACAGCAACCACAACCAAAGGGTGTTCAGACCATTGTGCTTTTAATTGATTTTCAAAGCAATTAGCAAACGTAGTTGCATCATACTCTGATATTTTTTTTCTTCTTCTTTTGGGTGCGATTGGCTCAGCAAGATACAATGAAAGCAAAAGTTAGAAAGGCACTTGGAGAGCATGAATTCCTGCCAAGGTCAAACAGTTCTCCCGTTCCCCCCAGGATGTCGTTTTGTATCCATACCAAATCTGAGAAATTTGTATATTAATGCATTGAATAAGTCCGATTTTGTTGTTGTTGTTAATTGAGACCCATGCATTTTTTTGTTGTTGAGAATTTGTTAAACTTGTTTTTTTTCCTCAAACTTATCTATCCAAACAAACACCTTATTCCTACTTGATGTGAAACACCACCTTCATATCATTATCAGGTACTCCCCACAAATAGTTTTAGGGATTAAGGGAGCTAACCATGCCTCAATCCCTTGATAAGACAGGAAGAGTAGTCATCCTTGAGACACGTGCTTCTTTTTGTGACCAGTTTAATCGGTTTCACCTTGTTCAGGTAGCACACTGACCAAGCCTTGTGCTTGCTGTCTCCTCTGACTTTGTTTTTTGGCAACATGGATTCCCTCAAGAGGACTTTCAAGCCTGGTTTTACTTTCGATATTCAGATCTCTTTTTAACAGTCCTCATAGGGTTCAGTTTTGATGAGAACGCCCGTAAAATTCACAAATAGCTACTTCTCTTCAGTATCTTCAGCTTCTTTGTAAGCTAAGGCATCCATTTTCATATTGTCATCCACACCTTTGTTGTCAGAAACTGGTTTCATTGATTTCAAAAACTGAGAGTGGAAAATGAAGCAAAATTTAGAAAGAGAGGGGGTTAGTTACCGCCAAGGACACGAAGTACAGGACAAAACACAATGAATTTCGCCTTCTTCAGGCAAAAACAATAACATTTAGCACAGTGAAAATGAAGAATGAGAAACCACATATCTTCTCATATTCGGTGCAAAATCAAAATGGCTGCTTTTGCTTTTGATTTTGTGCTGAATATGAGAAGAAAAGTGGTTCTCGTTCTTCATTTTCACTGTCCTTAATGTTATTTGTTTTTGCCTGAAGAAGACCCAAGAGGTCAAAATGTATTGTTTTGTCCTACATTTTGTTTTCCTGTGTCCTTGGTGGTAGCTAACCCCCTCTCTTTCTAAATTTTGGTTTTGTGAGTTTTTTTTTTTTGTGCAAAAAGTGGTGGCTTTGCTTCATAACCACCAGACTTGCATTTGTGGATGGTTGCTCCCTGTTCCTTCCATGCAGTGTATGTGCATATAATACACTCAAAGACAAAATGACCACAATCCTGTACCATATGAAAATTGTTCTGTATTACTTATCTTGGTTGAAAGGGTTTACGAAATCAAATAAACATAGTTCATTGAACATGTATGCACACAACACACACACACACACACACACACACACACACAGAGGGATTACCTTCCATGAACAACAGAGAAAAATTGCAGTCACAGTAAAGGAAATAGAAATACTTGGGATCAGGATGGTTTGACTTTATTAAGAATTAGAAAAGTGGAAATAAAGTATACTTTTTTCCTTCTTACTTCACATTTCTGTGTCAGAAGTCGTTTAAAGAGGACCTTATGTCTTGCCTGTCAGCAGTAACGCACTGATTTGTGCTGAAGACATACTCTCATTAAAACAGGAACATCAGTTTGTAGCTGAAATAGGACAATAATTCCAGGAGCATAAATACCTCCCAGATTACATAATTTGGGGTAAGGAATTAGTTTAACTTCCTCTTTCCCACCGCACTCCTAGTTGTTTTTTTTTTTAGGGGATATGAATATGTCTTCATTTGCTTGAAAGGAGACCATGTGATGGCTGATCTTTTGAGCAGCAGGAGGACGATACAGCCTCACCCAATGGCTCTCCCATCACCACACAACCAGCCACCGCTGCCAGCTCTACTCCCGTGGCTGCGGGCATGCCCCCGTCTGGTGATGACAACGCCACAGATGAGAAGAGGGTCCTGAACATTGACACCAAACCCAAGTACGGAGCGGATGAAGAAGGCGTGATCTCCCAGAAGGAAGAGAGCTAGTGGAATGTGGGAATTTTTCATCAGCGTGATAGCAAGACATTGTTGCTCGGGTGTCCAAGTTCTTCAATGAGCAACAGTGCTAAAGGGTCCAGAGCTTATCGTATCAGGGCTGTCTGTATTCACAGCTTGCTTGGGAAAGTTGGTTTCTCAAGGAATTGCTGAGGTAGAGTGGGATGCCTGTGGTGTGCATGTGGTGTCTACTTTGTTGTTCGTGAGTCATCTGTATGTTCCAGATGGGGAGTGTGGGTTATTTGTAGCATTTTCTTTTTTAATGAACAGTAGGCTTGTGATAGATTTATTAAAAAAACAACTCAATTCTGTGTGTAAGATCAGACTTTCGTTATGTCAGCAAGTTTCAGAGACTTTTTGTTGGATGGATGTTGCGGCATTTTCCGCAGCGGTTGCCCACCAACGCTGGCACTGTCACTGTGCAGCTACTCTTGTCGGTAGCAGCCTTATCAGGTGGTGTCCTGTATGTGCTGGGTCAGAACAGCTATCCCACAGTCCATTGGTGCGCCAAAATGACTCGGCAGAGTTGTGCTTCCTCTGGTGACTTTTAGCGACCCGAATGATTGCTTACTGTGTGCTTCCCGTGCCAGGGCAGTGTTAGGACAGGGGTGTGGTTAGTTGTGTGAAAGATGCTGTGTTTGGACAAGTGTGTGTTTAATTTTGTGGAGGGGTGGATGTAAGTGTGGGTGCATGAAATGAATGGCGTGTTTGCAATGCCAGTAGGAGGGCAGAAAGAAGAGACCCCCCCCCCCTTCTCCTCCCCCCCCCCCCCCCCCCCCAAAAAAAAAGAAAAAAAAAAGAACTAGCTAGACTGAGCAACTTTCCTGAGCAGCATAGTGAAATGGACATGCTTTGAGCAGCATAGTAAAGTAGGCAGTGTTATTTTAGAATGTTTCATAAGAATGTGTTGGAACTTTGTTTAGATCACTTTAGGGTTTTTTTTTTTTTCTTGCGACAGTTTTAAAACAATGGAGAGCCGACTCGTTGTTGAGCCAGTCCATAAAAATGGGAAACATAACCATGCTTTGTTTTGACAAAAAAAAAAAGCTTCAACCAGTTGGTAACACACACACACACACACACACAATATCTATAGCTGCTGCCATTTCTCAGGGATGCCAACTCCCAAGTAAAAGAAGGGTGAACAGTGATATCCATTGGAAACAGCAAAAAAATGAAAAAAAAAAACCTAAAATGGCTCCAGTGCTGAGCCTTGACACCAACATATCAGCAGACGATCATCAAAAGCTAACATCCTTGCAGTCAACACAAGTCTAGATATACCACATATGAACTTTACGTCTTTTCATTTGATTTACTAAGGAATACACTTCCCAAATAGGTGTCCATATCTTCTTTTTTTTTCTTTTTTTTTTAGCTGTGTGAAAAGAAAAAGTTGAAATTTTCTGCAGGAAAAATAAGACAGCTGACATCATTGGTAGGCACTGCATCCTTGCGTGCAAGTCTACGTGTGAGTGTATGAGAGGATAAACCATGCCAATTGTGCTTGATTGCATGTCAAATTGATTGGATGTTCACTTTTTTTTTTTTTTTTTCCAATTCTACTCCAGTATTGAATTTGGAAATCAGAATCAAGCACTTTCATGTGATACTTCCCCCCAGCTGAAATAAAGTGATCAAAATCATATCGTTTCACTGAGAACATGTATGAAATAAATAGATGACATTATTTTGATTTGTAGTTGCACTTAAGTTCGTGATACAATCAGAGTGTGTTTGTTTCTTCTCTATGCTTAGGATTAATGGGTACTAAATGATCATCAGTGTAAGAAATAATTTTTTTATGGACCGAGATCTCATCTATATATAGCTTTTGAGGTCGTTAATTAACAAAGTGGATTTGCTCCTTGTATACTTCTTTTTAATATCAGCGTTTTATTTATTCAGATGGTTTGATTTGCTGTGCTGATATATAAGGGACCAACATGTGGTGTATTTTGCTGAGTTTGTATTGAGCATTTAGAATGCTGAAGCTTTTAGTACTTTTTAGTTAGCATTTGATACACAAGCTAATGTTTTATAGAATATCTGGTGACAATTAAAGAGCGAACAGGACTGCTGCTATTCAGAATACGATTTCTTATTATTTGGCATTTTGTAAAACATGCTTGGCTTGTATTGGCTATATATGCATAGACCATTGAACAGAACGTACATGAATAGAGGATGGAAGCTGGAACTACTGCTGAAAGAAATTCAGTCAGCACTTTTTCATTCCTGTCAATGCGTTTCAGGCAGTTGTGCAGTGCAAGTGATGAGCAAGTATGAAATCCTGCCATCCGAAACGATGTTCAAGAATATTCTTCACTCTGCATTGCGCTGAATTTGAAACACGTTTTGGTTTACAAAGGATTAAACAGCAACAATGAAGACTTTGCAGGTCCTCCCCCCCACCACACACCCCCCCCTCCTCCATGGTTTGTTCATCTTATGCATGCACTCACGCAAACCCACTGCCAATGTTAAACATTCTTTTTGAAGTGGGTTATGACTAAACGGACTCCTGGTTGACCAGTGATCGACTGTTTTGCTCTCATGTAAATATGGGCAGCGAACATCAGGCTACTTAAAATTGCATTACAGGCCATAGATTTCTTTTTTGACTCTCGAGAGAAACCGACAGCATGATTTATGTTACTTCACACTACCATGAAGGAGGGGAGGTTACTCTTTTGACTAGGACCAGAAATAATGTGGATTATGCTTTGGTCAACTCAGGGGATGGGGTTGAACAGGGTTTGGGGAGTATGTGAGTGTGCTGGCCCGGGTCTGGTTTTGAATGTTTTGTCTGGGCTTTGCAGTTTGAACAGTGTTTTGAAACAGCCAGCAGTCATGATGAGGCCTTTGTGGTTGGCTGGACTGTGAACATGACTGGACTTCAAGTTAAACTCTTCGTCTGCAGGTCTTTTCACACAACTTCACAACCGCAAAAATCCTCATTTTGTAATACTTTCCAGGAATATTTCTCTGCTATGGGCTTTTTTGTTTTCTAGTGTGAGTGTAATCATATGTATGTCTGCAAGTGTTCTTTCCAACAACAAACAGTTCCCTAGTGTTTCGACCTTCTGGTCTTCCTCAGGGAACTTTCATGGAAACAACTACTACTCGCGACATCCAGACACCAGTTCATGAGGCAAAGAAGACATTTTTCTTGTCATCCCTCCCCCTCCTCTGTACTGGCCTTGACAGGAACTTCTCTTACGAAACATTCATCGCTTTGTTTTTATGTGAAAGCTGTTCTTTTTCAACCTTTGTAATCAAAGATCCACGGTTCTATGCTGGTTCCAACTCGGCAAAAAAATATTCTTTCTGATCTTTTAAGAGTATGCAATACTTACGGTCCCTAAAACAGTATAATCAGAATAAAGAAGAAAGAGAGAGGAAAGAAACTTTGAAAGCAAGGAATGTAAATTCCCTGTCATTTCATGTAATTTGATTTGCATGTGGAAGACCTGGTTTTACTATTTGTCTAAACTTTGAGATCCTTCCACCTCCAGTCCCATCCTCTTCCTTTTGTGGCAGTATTGTGCTTGACATAGTCCCCCGTCTCAAGTTTGGAATGGGATTGGTACACATTTTCCAAAGTCTCATTGAGAGATGCGCTGAAGTTTTAGCTCATGGTGCACCAGGCGTTCAAAACCTCTAGGTTCTTCTATGCTTCTCTGACACAGCTTTTCCACGTAACTTCTTGAAGTGGTTTGGACTTGGGACATTTGGGATGTCAAAGGGTGTTTGATTTTCATCATTATCCAATGCTAAAAAGCAGACATGTATACACAACCTAGCCTTTACTGGCGTTTGTCATTCCTATTTTTGTGGAAACAATTTGTTCGAGAAACAGGCATTTTTATTCATGTAGACCTGTTGTCTTGACTGCCTCAAGATGCTGGTCCTATGTATTTTGGGGGAAAGCTTTGCATTCTTCCTGAAGGATCCAAGTGGAGTCAGCTTTGATACGACTTGCACTGCACGCTCAACAGGGCGACCAACAGTAGTGCTGCTGCTTCTGCCCAGGTGCAATTGTCATATCTGTTAAATATTGATCCATTCTTAGCACCAAGGAGGGCTTTGACATCACTGTGACCAAAGAGACCAGTCTTTTCGTTTTGCATTCCATGCGATGTGTAATGTGTTTGTTGCTTTGCAAGTTGTCTCACCGACGTTAAAATGGACTGTACGCATCCTTGTCTTGCCATTTGTCAGTGCATCTTTCTTAGAAGATGCGATTTCATCTGTGGAAGTTTCTGAATTGACAACACAAAAGTATCAGCCGTTGTTATGGCGTTTTTTTTTTTAAATCTGCTGCTGATTGGGGCAATAGGTTGGCCTCCACATTGAGGGTTGGGCTAGGACCATTACCAACTCACAGCTACATGTTACACACTCTCTAAGTTGGCAAGAGTTACGGAATCAGCAGGATAAAAGTCTTATGCCCAGGGTACAAGATTAGTGTATGCATTGATTTGCATTATTCATTCAGGTTTTTACCTTTGTGTGTGTATGCTTTTTTTTTTCCCCCTTTTTTTCTTTTATTTGAATTTTTTTTTTTTTTTTTTTTTTTAAATCGTCAGTGAGCAATCATCTGTTCTCTCTACTTCTAGCTAGTCAACTACCACTGTCCCTGGCTGTGTGCGCTGGACCTGAACAAAGTATGTAGTATTGTATCCTGCACTGCTGCAATCAAACACGTTCATTTTCATGGTTTGAACTTATCAGCACCGTTACCTTGTGAACCTTTGTTGTATGTATTTATTATACTGTCAAAAAGACAAATCTTTATCCCTCTTTTGACTGTTCAGTTTGATCCCCATTTTCCTGACAAAACATTGGTCAGGTGTAATCCCGTATCATAAAAACTGAATAAACGGTACTGAACATCGCAGACTTGCAAGTTGTTGTCAGAGTGTATGACTGGCCATAGTAATGACTGATTTCTGTGATAGATGGTTGAAATGATGAAGGCAGTTGGAGTAATGCAATAGTTGTGAATGATACAGTCTAGTGGATTGTTGTATCCAAGACAGCTTTATTAAACATGCTGTTGTATCCAAGTTAGCTTTACATGCTGTACCAGCCGCTGTGCAAAATGGTTTACGAGTTGCTGACCTTTGGGTTAGGGGGTTGTGAATTGGTTTCCTGTCAGTGCAATTTATTTGTGAGATTTTTCTGCCCTGACTGGCTCTTACCCAGAGCCAAGCTTGTTACGGGCTCAATTTAGAGGACTAAGACCACACAGTTGAGTTTTTTCACTCAAAGGATGCATAGTTTCAGAGTATTGCTCCGATTTCCTGACCAACACTGCAGGTGTCTCTATGCCTCTGTCCTGGTTGACACTGGGACATAATTGAGAATATTTACTGACAACCTAAAGTTGGAAGGAGTCTCCCTGCTGCATACGTACAACAAAATCTGAAACCTGATAAAAATGGTGTCAAATACCTTAGACAAGAGGACTGCAACACACAAATGGCGGCATGTCTGGGAGTTTCTACATATCCTTCCATCACTAATTCTTGCAAAGAAGAAATGCTTTTGCGATGATTCCACATAGGCCATCACTTCACACACTTTTACCTTTCGAAGAAGCTCCCTGGTGCATAAAAAAATAGGGCCTTTAGGGGCCTAAAATTTACAAAAATAGGGCCATCAGGGCACACGAAAAAAATGCTGAAAAGTGCTCACCATTGCCTCCCACAAATGCCATTTTCTCCAATAAAGACCTCCATTCAGCAAGTACCTAATCACTTTCTGGTATGAATCTTGTCAATTCCATATCCGTATGAAAACAAAGAAATCTTTTACAATGGCTAGAGTAAACACAGTGTTCTTGCAGCACACACACGGCGGAAGTCTTAGGAATACAAGTCACAAGATGAAGAAAAAAGTAGGCCTATGCTTTTTTTCCACCTGACTAACAGCTGCCTTGTCCTTGATTGACTAGCACACACTGCCTCTGGTTGAAGGAGAGAACAGTCCAGTGAGAACAGTCCAGTGCTCAAGTCATCCTCCCATTTGTCCTCTTGGAAATACTTTTGATTTATTCCAAGGAGGCTACCTTTTACAGTTGGGCTGCTGTCCTCATTCCTTTGTCAATTGGTCAGCTTCTTCATTTCCATATATATAGTGCAGTATGAAGTGTTCACTGGATGGGAGTATTTTCAGTAACCGAGAAATGGTAATCATTTTTAGATCAGTAGTACCATAGGATGATGACTATTGTTATGTAAGTGGAAAAAATGTAGTGGTGATGGTGCAAGTTGGGGGGGGGGATAAAGGAAAATATCAATGACCTGTGGGTGATGCTCATTGGCATGGGTGAGATCAATAGTACTGTAGGATGATGATGGTCATTGTGGTAAGTGGAATAATAAGGTGGCATTAGTATAATATTGCAGTTGAGAAAGAGGGTGGAGGGGGGGGGGTAGGGGTAGATGACTGATGGGTGATGATCATGTATGATTTGAGTAAACAGTACTGTAGGATGATGATAATTGTTGTATAAGTGGGATAATGTTGTGGCATTGGTGTAAAATGCTGGTGGGGGAATGGGGGAGGTGTTCAAAGATGGGTGGATGATGATCATGGTCAAGGTGTAGGTATGATCCACAGTGGTGTAGGATGATGGTCATTTTTGTAAAAGGAGTAGGATAGTGTATTGGCAAGTACGATAATGCCAGTGGGGGAATAAAGGAAATGATCAATGACTGATGGATGTTGATCACTGAGATGAGATCTACAGTACTATAGGGTGGTGACCATTGTCATAAGTGAAATACTGTGGTGGCATTGATGTAGTAATGCCGGTGGGGGGGGTGGGGGAGAAAAAAAAAAAGGAAATAAATTGATGATTGATGGATAATTGGTCATTGTCGTAAGTGGGACAAACAGTGATATAGGATGATGCTCATTGCCATAAGTGAAATAGCATGATAGCATTGGCATGATAATACCAGTTGAGTTAAAAAAAAAAAAAAAAAAACAACTTGGGGGGGGGGGGGGGGGGGGGGGGGGGGGGGGGGGGCAATGATCAATGACCGATTGATGGTGATGGTTGTCACAGGTGAAATCATCACCGTCTCACGCACACACACATGCATGATACATGCACGCACATATGTACATACACCCACGCCCACACAGATGCATACGTACACAGGCACATCATCCACACACATACATGCCAAAAAAAAAAAAAAAGGATTGACATACACAGGACATCTTATGAGTGGTGGGTATAATGGCAGTGGTCATATATGGGAATCTGTGTTAAAAAAAAAACAACAAAAAACACGCACACACACACACAAACACATGTACATACATCTACGCATACCTATATATGTATGTATGTAGAGGGGAGACACAAGCTCCTTAGAATACTTGTACACAGAGGGGTGGGGTGGGGGAACATAATGTGGACAAAGGAAAGGAAGGAAGGGGGGGGGTGGGGGGGGGGGGGGGGGGGGGGGGGGGGGGGGGGGGGTGGGGGGTTAAAGGGGGGGGGGGAGGGGGGGGTGCACTGCAAGTTAATGTGGTGCGAGTGGGTGTGTGAATTTATGGAATATATATAGTGGGTTGCAGCTGAGGTGGTGGACTGGTGTAATCATGTGGTTGTGTTAGGATGCTGGTGATTCAAATATGGGGGTGAAGGGAATGAGCGGGGTGTGTAGAGAGGGCAGTAGGGCCAAACGAAGTTGCAGTAGAAGCACTAGAACTTGTCGAAGGACCGGCAACAAAGTGCTTTTCTGAGCAAAAACTTGATGATGTACTAGTACTACTTGAGGCTTGCCCACTGTCCCGATCTTAAAAAAAAAAAATATTTAAGGACACTGCCGCTGGAGCACTCGCCTTCTCCAAGTCTGAATCAGTGAATGTTTCTTCCTTTTTTTTTTGTGAGTTTGAAGGCCTTTTTCCCTTCTTACAAAAACTACAATAGAACCGATATTTGTCTAAATTATCTTGGCGAAGCCAGAGTTTATATTCAGATTTATCAAGCCACAGATCTTGGAATAAGCACTTCCCCATGTTTCTGAGTGAAACTGATGAAATCTTATAAAGAAACTCTCTATGAAATGTCAAATTTCGTTGAAAAATGAAACGTGGTCTTGCTTCGTTCAACACATGGTAAATCCAAGATGGCGGACAGCACAGTTACTTTGTCGTGGAGTTACTTCCCTTGAACGACTTGACACCATGATCGATCAGTAGATTCGGCATTTACCTATTATGAAATCGGTTTTTGTTTTTATTTTCTGATCATTCTTCTTTGATTTTTTTGGTTGTTGTTTCATTTTTTTTTTTTAATTTTTTTTTTTTAGGCTGTTCTGGTTTTAGGGCCTCCAGCCTCTTCATTTTGATTTTAAGGCCTTTTAGGGGCCCCTATTTTTTGCCTAAAAAGGTTAGGGCCTTTTAGGGCCCTGTGCGAACCCTGTTAGAATATAATACTGACAGCAACAGAAGCCCAGAACCCAAATATCAACGAGGAGAGAGGCAGAACTGCAATACAGTATTGGTCTAGGAATTAGAGACTCCAGCTTGGTCACTGTTACACATAGTTTTTTCTTTCATGTACACAAAGACATGCAACTACTTACTTTCAAATACACACAGACACTCACACCACTGTTCCCTCTGTCACACTTTATTGTCCATGTGAAGAGTGATCACGCCACAAGCACACATGCACCACCGACAGCCTTGATTCTCTTCTCAGCTGTCTTGCTGAAGAACTTGGCTTTGACGATGACGGGCTGCTTGGGCAGGTGGCCTTTCCCCAGGACCTTGTAGTATCCCTGCAACAGACAGCACTCCTCACTGTGACAAAATGACTTCCCTCATGAACACGAGGGGAGATAATCTCTCCACAGCTATGCCCTGTGGCTTAACAAATGGTAGAATTAAAGCAACTGGGATCAGGCTGCATCAAAACTGAACTACAACTGAGGGAACAAAACCAACCAAGTCCGCTGAAAAACTTCATGATTTGCCTGTGTGTCAGGGTTCTGTTCATGCAACACTTGGGGTTCCATGTTCATACAACAATTCTGAAGACCAAATTAATCATTTTATAAGGCCACTGAACAAACAAAAAACAAAACCAAACAAAAAGAACAACCAACCAAGAAGGGAACCATGTTAAGAAAAAGTCACGCACAGCAGAACATGTTTATCAGCAAAACACAGATACATCTGCCAGCTAAAGACTTCAACAAGTGCTGTTAAATTCGTAAATTAGTGTATGTGGATACTGAGCCATCTCCTTAGTAGTTAGGCCACAGTGAGAAGCCAATATTTACTGATAAATAAATCAATTAAAGTACGCAAACATGTCAGTGATACATGTTCTTAAGTTTATGTGTCAAACCAAACTTTCTAACAAAACAAAAATGTACAAGAGTAGACAAAGACTAAATGCTGTTCTCTAACAATAAATCCCAGTTACATAAAGGGAACTGCTGGGATTAGTGGGTAAATCTTAAGACTTTTATTTCTAGTATTGGGATTTGATTCCCTCTTCAGATCAAAGACCTATTTTCCTCCTTGTTCATTTAGGCAAGACTTTGAATGAAGCTTCTACCTACAAAAAACACACAACTACACAATCCTGCCTGAATCCCATTCCCTTTACTGTGAATGTTGTCGTGTGCTCATGGGATGGATGACAAAGATAAAACACACATGCACACTGATGTCATGTTTAGACATCATCCCCGAAGAAAAGTGTTTTACCGTTTTTAATTTTTCACACCTCAGCTGACCTCAGACTGATTTTCAGGGCTGTCAAAACGCATACGGGAAGGAAAAAAAGAGCACATTCTGAACAGATGTGTGTGTGTGTGTGTGTGTGTGTGTGTGTGTGTCCTGCGTATATCTTTAGATGTTGAATTGTTAAAACTTGTAAAGCGTCCTGTCGCCTACGTTGTTAGGATGGGCGCTGTAGAAATTGTCATTCTTATTATTACAGATAAGATCATCAGGGAAAAAAAAAAAATTATATCCCGAAAAAGAAACAAAACACTATTAGGGGAATCACTGCATAGCAGCTTAAGTGTTGACATCCTACGGCAAATAAAAAAGTCTGCCATGAGCATCAGGCTTACCCATACCACAGAAATCAAACCCTGCCACCAAAAATATTTAGAAAAAGCCATAAAGGCAAACAGCCGCTGCAGAATGGACAGCTAGCCTTCCCAATCTGGACAGAGAGTAAAATTTTGATTGTGACCATATAGAACACAAGTGCCGTTCCTATCCAACTTACCGCTCTGACAACGTCGATGACGGGGGCCTTGTCAGTCACCTTCTCGTACTTCTCCCTAGTCTGGTCCGATACCAGAGACCACAGGCGGTCCACGTTGACGGCAGGGCAGTAGAACTTGTTGTTGGTCTTGTGGAAGTACCTCATGCCCACCTTGCCAAAGTACCCAGGGTGGCTGTCCATAACATTTCGCGTATCAGGGATGGAATCGAGAAAGCGCATCTCTAACATCATTCTGTCCATACATTTGATCTTATATTTCCAAAGGCTAAACTGGCTTGGGAACAACAACAGGTTTCATGCTCCTCTTTGATTTCTCTTTTGTTAATATAGTTACATTCCTTTATGCATCTGTACTCTTTCAATGTACAAATAGAAAAGAAACAACAACAAAGCAAACCATACAAAGAGCTGGTAAGAAAAATCACATAACAAAATTCCCAAACCCAAATCATTACCTTAAAATATCTTAGTCATTTCAGTAACCATTACCCTGTTAAATCAATTTTCTAATCACTCAAGCTGAAGTACTTGGGCCATGAACTAAAATGGTAAGATGGTGACGAACAGTCTGGACTGCAGGGAAGATAACATAATGGAAGACTGATCTTTTTTTTTTTAATGACTTAAGACTCGACCAAAAAAAAACAACACAAAAACAAAAAAACTGCATTTCCATGCTGCAAAGCTGGGAATGGAGGTGAAACAGAAGTGTTACTCGACCACAAACTTCTCATCCCAGAAAGAAGGCAAAGGCAAGAATGTGAATGAATCGGTATGCAGCTTAAATGCCACCATTTATTCATCCTTCTCTCATCTGTGAGAAAAACACTTCTTTTTCTTTCTCATTTACTCCTTCTTCTCTCATGTTTTACTCGAGAAACATTTCTTTTCAATCTCATTTACTCATGCTTCCCTCATCTGTTGTACTTGAGATACATTGCCTTTTCTACCTCGTTTACCTATCCTTCCCTCCTCTGTTTTACTTGAAACACGTTTCTTGTTTACTCGTCCTCCTCTCATCTATTTTACTTGAGATACATTGCATTTTCTTTTTCATTTACTCATCCTTCCCTCATCTGTTTTCACTTCAGAAAAATTTTCTTCTTTCTCATCTACTCATCTTTCCCTCATCTGTTTTACTTGATATTCATTGCTTTTTCTTTCTCATTTACTCATCCTTCCCTTACCCGTTTTACTAAAAAAAACATGTTTTTATCTCATTTACTCTTCTGTTTAACTAGCAAATCATTTCTTTTTCATCAACTCATCCTTTTATCATTTCAATTACTTGAGAAACATTTTTCTGTCTACTTAACTCATCCCTTTCTCATTTGTTTTATTTGAAAAAAACATTTTTTCTCTGTGTAAGTAGTATATCCCTTCCTCGTCTATTTTACTTCAAAAACATTTACCTCATCAACTCAATCTTCCCTCACCTGTTCTTCTCTGAGAAACATGCCTTTAACTATTATCCTTCCTTCAACTGTTCTGCTTCAGAAACATTTCTTTTTCTCTGCCTCATTTACGCATCCTTTCCTCATATAATTTTCTTGAAAAAATGTTTATCTCATAAACTCATCCTTCCCCCATCCATTTATTAGAGAAACCTTTTTTTCCTATCTCATTTACTCATCTTTCCCTCTTCTGTTTTACCGGGAAAAAAAACATCACTTTTTCTAAATCATTGACTTATCCTTGCCTCATCTTATTTAACTAATATTGAATTTTGTTTTTTACCTAAGAAACCTTTCTTTTGCTAGATCTTTATAAAAGCAATCATTTGGACATGAATTTCTCTATTTCCATAATGCCCTTTCCCCCAAAGTTTTCAATTCTACTCTGGGTAAACAAAGCATGGCCCCCATTACCCTCCCAGCCAAGTACAGCCAAGGGCAAGGGCAAACACTCACTATTTGTCGTAGTTGATTCTGTGGTGGTGCATGCCACCAGCATTTCCACGACCACCGGGATGTTTCCTGTGTTTCCCTGGCAACCACACAAAAACAGATACAAATAAAACAACATATAAACGGTACACAAGTATGAAACCTATTGCCATGCAAGTGGCTCCAACATTCACCAAAGAATGCGCACAAAGAACTGTCTCCTTAATCAAATCAATCACTTCTGCTACAGATTAATTCACAATCTTATTTTTTCATATCTTGATTTTTTTCTTAATCAAAAGTTGCTGTAAAGTTATGAAGACACTTGAAAACTGATGGACCATAATTTTTGTTTGTCAAGTCCACCTTTATTTTAGACATTGTATTCTTTATTTTGATTAATTAAAAAAAAAAAAAACACCAAGAAAAAAAAAAAACAGCATCTCTGCTACATCTTTCCAGACAAATAAGGGACACAGCCTGCTTAATTAGGACAGCCTAAACAATTTTCATGGTAACACAAGTAGCTGAAGGTTCCACTCACCGATACGGCCATGACCATGGCTGACATGGCCACGCAGCTTTCTGGTCTTCTTTCTCTTATTTAAAGCCTGAAAAAACAGCCACGCACACTTATGTTAAACCACAACTTAAGTTGAAACTCAATTTGAAATCATTCTTCAAATCAAATATTTCAAACATAAACTCAATTAGAAATCATTCTTCAAATTTTTAAACACCACTGTGCTGCTGAGACGACACATGAGACTCCCAGTTCCACTACCAAGGCCTCAGTAATACGCAAATCATGTGGGCACATGGAAGAATCTCAAGTCCGTTTTCACAAATATTGAAACAGATCACATTAAAACTAACAAAAAGAGTTACCTAGCATGAGAAAATCACCTAAGGTTTATTACAGGAGCATTATTACAATTGAGATTGTGCCTGGCTCTGATATTCTGGTGATAAGTCAGAATGGCAAGGACTTCCTTATCACTGAGATGGTTACATTTCTTTGTTAGAATTCCACTTTCATTTTCCCATAATTCCCAGGCTAACATGACTTTTGAAAGGTATTAAATACTAACTCTGCCACAACATGGAAAAATGAATTACAGGACAACACAAGATGCGTTTGGAGCTTTTTGGTCTTCTCCAGTCCAAAATAAACTTAATGCACCAATGCTTAGCTTCTTGAATCAAATACTGCTGACACTGACAGACACCATGATACAATCCGACCGTTTTCCAAGCAACACTCAAGTACAACTGTGGCTCAATCATTCAAAAGGGGTCAAACAAAGCTCCAGTCTACCCAACACATGGGTTCCACGAATTCTGACAACTCAGTGGAAAAATATGTTTAGGCCTACACTGAGAAGTGATTACGAGATTGGTTCAGATTCAAGTGACCAGCATGCTTGCCCATTCACACTTGTAACCATGTATCAGTATATGCTTCAACCACGAATTCAAATCTACAGTGCCAATAAGATATAAACTGACAGTCGCTCATCTTTGAACATAAATTCCTTCTGCCATGTTTTCATTCTACAACGATGATCACAACAGAGTGGAACCGATTTTGAAAATTCTTGAACTGACCACAGTATTCAACAAAAGCAGACATCGTATGCCTACCCTAGAGTCTTTCCACTAGCAGCAGATAATGTTTCAGTTTTTGTTATTTTCATGGTTTGTTTGTTATCATTCTGTTGCTTCAACATTTGTTGCTTGCATCTGGTAATAGTTATACACTACTTCCAACATCTATTTATTTTCATGTTTACTAACAGTCGTCTGGATGCACAAAATAATTACACCAAACTTTTTTTTCTTTCACAATATTACATGATTAGAGACTGGCAAAAAGACAGATACACTCTAATAAAAACACTGAAAATCCGTTAAGCGTTCCAAAACTTCAGATGAAAAGGATTTAGAAAGACACGACAAGCACCATGATCATACCATGTTTGCTACTCCTTGGAAAAGGCCGGAACTTCGTTCCGGAAGTTGATGGTTTTGCTTAAGAAAGACAACTCCAACCGGGAAGTCAATCAAACCAATGGACGAGCACAGGTGGGTGAGCTGTCTGACCGTCGACTGCTGGTGTGTATACACTTGTCAAATTGTACGGATACAGCCCCGCTGCTGTATGCAAGCTTTAGCCGAGTGCGTAATTTTCTGGTTTGTGGATGAATTGTTATGTAATTAATGCACTGTAAAAAGTGTGAATGCACTACTTGGTTCAAAGTATGATCGTAGTCAGAGTACTCGCGAACTCGGTCCCAGCCTGTCAGTGGACTGTCTCAGGATGTTAGTTGTAGAGCGCCTAGAGAGCGAAAGTTCTCCAAAATGTGAACATATCTATATTCTTATTACATATTGTTATTGTAGAAAATAAAATGTGATAACTCATGAACTTTAATCCCATTTATTTAATTGGTATAGCCATGATATCAATGAATTTGAAATGAGGGAGCTTCAGAAGTTGTTAATTTAAAAAAAAAAAAAAAAAAAATGTGCTGTTGTGTTTTGTACTAAATTTGCATGAAGCTTGAAGTGAAACTACTCTGAGGAAAATTACAGAGATAAACATCCTTTTATTCTGCCCTCTGATTTTGTTTTGCATTCACAGAACATACTTCTTATGAAGCATGTCAATTTTGATGGACCACACAAATAATACTATGCATACATGCATCTATGTGTAAAATGCCAGTGTTACATTACATCAGCACACAGACACACAACACGCATACACACACACACACACACACACACACACACACACACACACACACCACACACGTGCACACACACACACTCTCTCTCTCTTTCTCTCACACACACACACGAGCACACACACACACACACACACACACACACACACACACACGAGCACACACACACACACATACACACACACACACACACACACACACACACACACACACACACACAGTGAACACATGTACAAGTTACATTATCACTGTCACAAAAAAAAAAAAAAAAATCCAGTTTTAATTTCATGTTGAATAAATGTCTTACACTAATACAGGATCACACATTCATATCAACCAGCAATCATGGCCTTCATAGCTGCCAACAAAAACAGATTTTATGCCACATGATGATATAATTCTGATGATAGTAATTGTGGAGGTGATTATGATGAAGGTTGTAATCATATCAACTTCTGTAAAAAGAATTGTTGCATAATGAAAACAATATTAAAAAGTGCCTGCTGGGACTCCCAGTCCAAGACTGGGTGTAGAGTAGAGGTGCCAGAGATACACTGAACGTCTTTTAAATCTTAAATGGATAACACAAAAGACTGGATGATAATATCCATATCTTCTTGTACATGTCTGAGTAAAGAGAACTGCAGAATCCTTTAGTGTCAAACTAACTCTGTCACAGCATTTGACTGTTGTTTGGGACAAAGATGGTAACACTAGAAGTACTTCATATATGCTGTGCAGGAGTGGGGACATTTTTGTGTACTCTGTCAGTGTGTGTGTGTGTGTGTGTGTGTGTGTGTGTGTGTGTGTGTATGTGTGTGTGTGTTTATGCTTTGTGCACACTTGTGTGTGCCTGTGTATGTGTGCGCAAGCGCGTGTGCATCTGTGTCTGTGCATACATGTGTGTGTGTGTGTGTGTGTGTGTGTGTGTGTGTGTGTGTGTGCAGATTGTGGTGACCATGTGACTATGGAGCCAGCAGAGAACGGGCCAGTGTTGGTCAGGCTGACCATGACCCCTGTTAAGTTCTGTTCCCAGCCTTCATCATCCCAGACCTAACCATTACGCCACTGCCTCTGTCGTTGCTAAGCAAGTGTCCATGGTTCTTCAGTGACCACCATGGCAGACGAAGAGAGCGACGGTGTGAACTTGCCACCTGGGAAACTGCAGGACCTGAAGAAGCTGTTTGAGGAGAAGAATGCACAGACTTCAGACCCTTCACCTGGTAAAGTCCTGGGTGCTCGAGGCAGACCTGTGCTGCCTGCCACTCCTCCCAAAACCTATCCCAGGGGCCAGTGTTGGTCATCCCAAACCTGCTCCGCGGCGGCAGGTATCACCAGCTAAGAGAAATATGGTAGTGTTTGAATCTTCAGTTGCGTCCTCGTTCGGCAGTGCTTCTGTTGACGAGGATCCACAGGTGAATTACGGAACGGTTCCTCGGCCTCGTCGACGTACAGCCTCAAAGGGTCAGGAGTGGTCTTCAACTCTTGAAAGAAAAATCTGCTGCACAGAGAAAAAACTAAGTCCTAAAGTCTCACGTCGAGAGTGGCTATGTTTTCAGATGAGAATAAGATGGAGACAGGTGATGATAAAGAAGAAGAAAGTAGTACTGGTGTTGTGCGAAGGTTTCTGTCCCCAGGAACAAAGTCGGGCAGTCCCAAGCGATTGTCTGACCCCTGCTCAGATGTGGACAGTTCGTCTGGACGCAAAACCTCTGCTGAGAGACGAAAAAACAATGGACAATTTTTCTATCGATAATGCAGAGAACAGAAACAGGCGAAGTTAAAGTCCAAGATCAAATCAGAAAATTTCAAGAGAAGCCTAGTCTTCCAAAAAAGCCAGTTATCGCTAATGCTGCACAACAGGCACCCATTAGCGGCAGTCCTCCAAAACCTGTAGCCAAATCTAATGAAAAATGCTGACACTGCTTATGATGTTCCATGGGATCTTAAACCTGGGAAAAATATGGAGCGATTGAAAGCCATAAGTGGTGACCAGCATTCACCTCAGAAAGGAAAATCACCTGCGCAAGACTCATCTACTCCTGCTGCAAAGGACAAAGGGGGATGGCAAATCTACCCTACCAAGGTCCAAACCTCATGCCTCCAGACAGTTGTCACGACCCACTGAACAACCTCCCCCCCCCCCTCCAAGCCCCCTCGCACGTTTGTTCACAGTGAATATCTTGAAGGTAAAAGTGAAGGTCAGAGTGCACATAATTTGAAGAAAGGTCATCCTTCGGAAGGGGACCCAAACTCTCTCAGAACACACAAGGCAGCAGTGGGGGTGAAGAGGAGGTGACTCTGAGAGTACCTGGCAAATCCAGCCACACGCCCTCCATTCAGGAACCTAGAGAAACGAAAGGAATCAGAGGAGAAACCTCCATCTCGACCCCCACCCCCACGACCCAGGCCTATTTCAGAGGCTAGCACTTTGAACAGGCGAAAGGCCTCTCCCAGACGAACGAATGTGAGCGATGCAGATGAAGATGAAGGTCCTGTGGTGATATCCCTAAGAAACAGGCAGGCCCATCCTTCGTCAGGTGTCTGTGTCTGGCCCTCATCGCAAGCCCGATGACCAGCTCCCAGAGAGGCCAGAGAGAGAGGCCTCCCTTCAGCGATTCCCCTTACGTAAAAGCTACAGCTCTGAGTGTTTGTACAAAGGATCAATGTCATCGCTGTCTGACTTGGGAACAGAGGAAGAGTCGTCATGGGTGATGGTGCAGAGCTACCATCCCGGGATTCAGGGGAGCCTGTTTACGAAGCCCTGATAGACACCGAGGGGGTACGCAGTGCCCAACCAGTTTCTACGCCGCTTGCCTCCAAATGACCAGATTTATTTAGGTAAGAGCAGTTGAGCATTGTGTGTAAGGTGCCATGAGTGTCTATATATAAGTAAACAGTAAAGTGCCATTGAGTATGTACTTAGTATGTCAGGTAAGTACAGATCTAGCATGCCATGTCATTGAATCTGTATCTTAAGTTTTAACTTGAGAGTATCTGTATGACTCTAAAAGCCTTCTACTCCCAGTCAAAGGCTTTTTTCCTTCAAATGTCAAACTCATGCTTTGCACAGTACAATAATTGCTTCACAGAGATCCGGTTCAACAGCGGCTTTTCAGTCACCCTTTCTCTGCAGTTAATGAGCATTATGATTTTTGCACTTGTTAATGAGCATTATGATTTTTGCACTTGCTCAAATTTTGGAAATGATGTGAAGTTTATCATTCAGCATCATAGTGAAGTTTATCATTCAGCATCATAGTAAGTATCCTTTGCATTAGCAGCATCCTTCCAGTGCCTCTACTTGTCGTCAGCGTAACAGATTTGTTATCACATTTCTTTCACTTGATAGCACTGAATTGTACTTGTAGTCACTCAAGCCATGTTTGAGTGTGTAAGTTCCTGGACTTGGACATGGGAGGAAACCTCTAAGAGATGGATGAAGACAGAGGCATTTTATATGAAGATTTTCAAAGTGCTTTGTTATTTGTTTTTGTTTACTTCCAGTTCCATGCGTGGTTTAGAATGGGCATTTTGTGGGGGTTTCATCTACTGAGGTGAAAATTACTTGGTTAACTAGTTACGGTAGTATGACTTGGTCTTCAAGAAGAGTTTTAATTATGTTTCTTAGGAGTTCACATCTTTGGAAATTAGTTATCAGATCTATGATTTCTGGTTTTTGAAAGGTCATTTGAACGGAAAGTCTTTTTGCATCTTTCAGATTGCTTCCAGAGACTTATCCATTTTTTTCACCCATGATTTTTGGTTTTCTTTGTAAACCACCTACCACTGAAACAGTGCCAAGTTAGAATTTAGATGATGAGATTGTAGAAACTCTGCGTACAACTTCTTTCTGGATCAAACACGGGTACAAGTGTTGTAAAGTTGATTATCAACTGCTTGCTAATTGTATTGGATGGATGAAAGTTGCTGCATTATGAGGAATCCTTTAATCTTGATTTATTTGAAAGAAAATTCAAATCAAGGGGAAAATTAGTGAGAAAGGAGTGGGTGTGGGGAGGGGGGCAGGGGGGGAGGGATGGAGGGAGAAGAAGGAAGAGGAAGAGCCCAGTGACGTTGGCAGTTGTTAGTCTTATTTGCTGGTATTCAGGTTTTTTATTTGCCATATTAAATCATGCTTGTTTCTCTTTGTTATCAAATTGAAATTATCTGTAGACAGATCTACCATATTTTCAGTTGATGAATATTTTGGTTGCTGATAGCAGCACTCATGTTTGTAAGCAAGCAGCTCTCGGAATGCACAGAGAGTGTACAAGTATGTTAGTGAACCACTGTGCCAGATTTAGAGAGTATCAGATGAAAAACTGTGGATTGGTTGTCCTTGACCCTCCCCCTTCACCAGTTCTCCCCCTGTTCCACCCTCTTGCACCTCTGGGTACCTCCCCCCTTCCTCCGTAGTTCCCCTTTCTTTCTTGTAACCTTTTCTTCCCTTCTCCTCCCCCCCCCCCCCCCCCCCCCCCCCCACCCCCCCCCAGCCCTCCTGTTTCCCCACTCCTCCTCCCTTTTCCTTCCGTTTCCGGGTTTTCCCCATCTTTCTCCACCCTCCCCTGCCCCCAGTCTCCCTCTTTTTTCCCATGTCTCCCTTCCCCCCATTTACCCCTTCTTCAATTTTGTCCCCACCCTTACCCCCACCCCCATCCATCCTCTTCCCTCTACCCGTGTGAAGATGTCTCCTTTACCATTACCCGCTTCTTCTCCATGTTTTCCTTGTTCTGTCTTCTTCCTTCCTGCCTTCACCTCCCCCAAACCCCCCCCCCCCCCCCCCCCCCCCCCCCCCCCCCCCCCCCCCCCCCCACACACACACACACCTGAGACCCACTTCAAATCCAGGTGTCTGTTAACTTTACTATGCAGTTTTTTGTCGCATTGAAACATGCGACAAATGTGACCATCAAGTATGAAAGTGTATTGCTGTTATTGTGCACATTACTCTATGAGGCGCCCATGCCAGAGATCAGGTGAAAAATCTGGATAAGGAGCAACGAGGTAAAGTAAGGTAATGTTGCTTATAGCCCAGCCGACTGCAAGGGGCAATATCAGGGCTTTTACCATGTTTAAAATCAACGCAGAGGGAGCAATGACAACAAGACACAGACTCACAGACATAGACATGCAGACGAACAGAGTGCACTTTAGATTGTGTTTAACAATACACAAACTGACACATGCATACGTGCGCACACACACACACACACACAACACACACACACACACACACACACACACACACACACAAAGTCGGATGTCAGAGCAAAAGTCCAAACAATTTGAACTGTATAAACTTAGAAGAGAGTTATTTCAAAGATTAAGGAAGTAATACTGCTGCAACTCTTATGGGCGGACAGACATAGACAGGAAGGGGAAGGGGGAGGGAAAGTGCAGTTATAGCAGCTGGGTTCAGATGCCTGTCACTTAACAGTTGCACTGCCTGCCAGTTTCAATGTTTTTTCTACTGACCCGTTTTTTCCATGGCATCATAATGTCCAGGGGAGCATCGGCACAATTCGGTGTGACTTTTAGCTGGGGGCCACACATTGCTTCATGCCTGTCTGGTGTCCGCCACATTTCATAGGCTGCTTTTACCTGCCCAAACGAGGGGACACAGTATAATGTGTTACTAGTTTTTGGCATGTGATCACTTTTGCACCCTGACATCGAATTGCTGACAGATTTGCTCCCCAACTTAAAATCACTGATGGATTTTGACCCTACAGACTGGTAAACTTTGAGAAAGAGCTGCTGGAGTATTTTTGAGGACAGACGAAAAACTTACAAGCACATGTAGGACAGACAGCAGTACCCAGCTTTGTGGCATGTCTTCAGTTGACGAGGTGAAAATCCAGCTTCAAAAGGTTGTATGAGATTAGAGAGAATAACGCAGCAGAATGTTTGATAGCATAGGAACTTTTTCAGACAAGCTGATGAAAAATGTTTTGTTTTCTCTCTGATATGTTTCAGTGCAAAAGACACATGATTGTTGTTTTCCAGATGTTCCATTTTCAGTTGATTTTATCATGGAGTGGGACTGGGAATGATGAAAAACCTAAGTAGTGTTTGGAGATGTTTCCTCTTTTTCTGTTTGGCAGTTGTTTAGAATGTTTGAAGAAAAGAGATTTAAAAAAAATCAAACTCAAAGTGATTGAATATGAATTGTGCATGTTTAATTCAACCTTGGAAAAGAAAACTCGTTTTAAATAGTTGCAGTCATTGTCCTGATATTGTAAGTAATGAAATATGTAGAAGAAAACTCGTTTAAAATAGTTGCAGTCATTGTCCTGATATTGTAAGTAATGAAATATGTAGAACAGTAAGGTTTTGAAATGGGAGCATATATCTCGAGAAAACTAAGAAAGGAGGAAGGGCAAATGTGCGAGATTTGTTTATACACACTTGTAACTCAGTTTTCTCACATGCTTTATTTCCAAACTGGAAGTCCAACAGGATGCCAAAGAAAGGGACACTGGCAGATGTCGGGCACAGACTAAGAGATTGGCTACGCCTTCCATATTTTTTTCTTAATATCCAATGAAGTTACATTCTGTAAGATGTGAAAAAACAGTAATTACAAACATAACCTCATAACATACAATCAAAATTTGTTTAATTGAAAGGTCATGATGAACATGAAAGATATGAGAAAAAAAAATAAGAAGGCTGGATATATAAAGATATATATGAAATTACTCATTTTCATGTATTTGTTTAAAAAAAAAAATCATTAGCCAGCAGTTGTTCCTTACAGAATCAAACTTGTTTTGATCATTGTTGAAAGCGTACATTGTTATTTTTAAAACGCATTATACTGACAGACAACCAAGCTGGTAAGCTGCCTTATCACAGTTCTCATAGCGACTGTCTCTACAGGTTCAACAGCACACACACTCACGATGGTTCCACAGGTTCTTGAACAAAGCACAGCATGTTTGGGGCTCAGAAAGGAAGACCACACCCACACAGTTCAGTTTCACCACTTCTAATGTTGCTCCAGATTTCCAGACCAACGTTGCAACCTGCCTGTACCTTGCACGCTTGGTTGACGAAGGATTATGGAAATTGAGAGTAACATAGCCCTACTGTAAAGTTTCAGACCACAATTGAACTCCATTGTATCGTCCTCATTGTCGTCCAGTTCTCTTGTGTCAGTCTTAGACCCCTCTCACTGCTATTTCTCTCCCCTCTCTTCCTCTTTCTGTGCATTCTCTCATTTTTTGTGTTCTGTTTCTCCTACAGAAGCACAGATATGAAAGCAGTATAAAACATGTGCACACATACTCACATATATGTGCAAAATGCACGTATGCAAACACACACATTCCCTCACACACACACACACACACACACACACACACACACACACACACACATGCATATGCATCTACACACACAGAGGCACACATAAAACGCGCGCGCACACACACAGTGACACACATACACTCTCTCTCTCTCTCTCTCTCACACAGACACACACACACACACATACACACACACACACACACACACACACACACACCACACACACACACACACACACACACACAGTCATCCACACACACACACAAGCGCACGCACACATGCACGCACACACACACACACACACGCACACACACACACACACACACACACACACACACACACACACACACACAGAGCTTCGATTTCACAACACAACGAAAAAAAATTGGAAAACCAGTAGTGTGTTGAGGAAAAAAGTGGTTTTCTCATGGGTCTAGTGAAGCTCAGGACACCAGGGGGGAAATTGGGGGGCAGGGGTTGGGGAAGCCAATGCATATATTTATTTCCCAAAGTTGTGTCATAAGAGATGCACCACACATGTACCACTCCGGACTTGAAAAACCGTTCATCTTGTTGCAGAGAAAGAATCCACAAGTAACGCAATGTCTTATTTTTCTACTTTTTTTGTATCTTAAAAAAAAAAAAAAAGGAAAGTCAGAACTTGTAATGCATGACACTATTGTTAGTAACCTGGTCATTTCCTTGTTGATGGTGTCTAATTCTTTTGTTCAGAAGCGTAGACTTTCAGAGATAGTTTAACTTGTATTTGACCTATGTATTGCTCAGCTGTGTGCAAACTGCAAAGGTTATCTTTTCAAGTTGCGAGAATATGTGAAACTCGATTTTAGTAAACGGTGCGTTTCAGAAAACAAACAAACAAAAGGAAATGAAATTGTCCCGTTGTGTGTAGGTGTATGAAATTTTCCTTGAAATAGTGAGTTTAATTGACAGTCAGATTGATTCAGTGTCATTGGTTTGTTTTTTCTGCAAGAACATGTTGCTTTCTTTCCTCTTCAAGTGGCAAGAATATTTGAAACTCAGTGTGTTGTAATTCAGATTAGCAGCAGGGATTTCAGAGTAGTCTGTTGTATTGCTCAATGTTTAGCAAGAAATTGATTTTTT
>JADBJO010016094.1:40000-41568 GCA_016801955.1 Conus betulinus | reverse complement strand
CACAGCCCTTCCCCTAATCACCCGCTGCACGCGCCGCACGTGCGTGCCCGCTGCTCTTTCCTCCGACACGGGTTTTTCGGGGGGGGGGGGGGGTGGGGGGTGGGGGGGGGGGTGTCTCTGCAGACCGTGGGGGTAGACTTCATGTCGTGCCAAAGTCTCACTGGCGTTGACAGCGGCCCCACACCTTGTTATCAAAATATGAGGGTGTGCGCAAACTAATATGCAAATACGTTTCACACGTGACGGCCACCCTCGGCCTTCTCCGCCCCTCCCCGGAGAGCGGAGCCCAGCGCGTGCCCCGGACAGGTCCGGAGACGCCGAGGCGCGAAAAACTGGCAGCCAAGCAGGGGAAGTAAGCTGAGGCAGGAGATGACAGTTGCGCGCCTTGGCCCCGCCGAGAGGGCTGGGCAAGGGGGAGTCAGGAGAGACCCGAGGCAAGGGGCGGGAAACCTGACCACGTGAGTGTTTTGTTGCACGTGCGTTCCCTTCCCCCCCTCCCCCCCCCCCCCCCCCCCCCCACCGCCCCCCCCCCCCACCCCCCCCCCCCCCCGCCGTCTCCAAGGAGGCACACAACATCGTAGCGGAGTATGAGGCCCTCTTCGTCAGTTCGTCAACGAAGATGAAGGAATTTTGGGGGCAGGAAGAGGCGGACTGGGAGATGGGACTGGGACAGCCATTTGGGGAAAGAGAAAGCGGCTCAAGCTCGTGTTTTACTTCGTTAGGACAAAACTCTTCTTTTTTTTTTTTAAATTTTATATTGTTACCCGCTAATTTGACAGATGACTGATGTCATTAAGGTTTGGAAAGAAAAAGAAAGAAAGAAAAAAAAAAAAAAAAATGATGGAGTTCTGAGGATGAACAAAAAAAGAAAAAAAAAGAAAGAAAACCGATGTTTGTCAAGTGAAAACTGCTTCTATTGAAATGAACTCTAATGTCTTCAAGTGTCGAGAGAGAGAGAGAGAGAGAGAGAGGGCACGCAATTGACAATGTTACTCATTATGCAACTGTTCGCTTTCTTTACGCCTCGACCCCCCCCCCCTCCCCTCCTTCACCTTTCCCACATTAGCCCCCCCCCCCCCCCCCCCCCCCCCCCCACTCCCACCTGGACCACTTCCTTTTTTTTTGTTTGCCTCCTGCAGCAGACGTCCCCCCCCCCCCCCCCTCCCCGCCCTCCTCCCCCAATCCCTACCCTCTCCATTTCCATTCTCCCTCCCCCCTGCCCCCCTGCACCCCCCCCCCCCCCCCCCCCCCCTCCCCGCCCTCTTCTGCTGCTGGCCTGGGCCTGGTTCTCTTTCTGACCCAGAAAACTGACCGGTGTGACGCTCGGTTTGACACCGTGACGAAGTGTGAAAAACCCGCTCGCCGTTCCCCTCATATTCCCTTCCTCCGTGAGTGACGCCTTCCGCGGCTCCCTTCGTGGGCCAAGCCAACTATGTGACACTGCCCTGCGAACAGACCCGGGAAAAGAAAGAAAGAAAGAAAAAATAAAAGAGTCAAAAAGTCCCATTTAGACCGGGCATGTCGGAGGAAACTGACCCTGTCTCCATCTGCCCCAAACCTTTCCTCTC
>JADBJO010016094.1:25000-27500 GCA_016801955.1 Conus betulinus | reverse complement strand
TACAAGCATTATACAAACAGTACAAAAATCTAGAATCATCATGCAAACAGTATAAAATCTACAATCATCATGCAAACAGTATAAAATCTAGAATCCTCATGAAAACCGTATAAAATCTAGAATCCTCATGCGATCAGTATAAAATCTAGAATCGTCATGCAAACAGTATAACATCTAGAATCATCATGCAAACAGCATAAAATCTAGAATCATCATGCAAACAGTGTCAGATCTGGAATCCTCATGCAAACAGTATAAAATCTGCGGGATAATCTCTGGGCCTATGTTTGAGGATCCCTTAAGGATGCCAGGGAGGTCAAAAGGTGTCAACAGTCCGAGTGGTCAGCTCTGCTGTTTAATAACTCATGCATTGTCAGTCACGTAAGCGCCGACAGCGGCAAAGAATAGTGTAGAACAGCCTTTACTTGGATCTCGTAAGAGATGAGATCTCCCACCTGATTGACCAAAACAACAGTATGTTGAACAATTTAGTAGTGTGGGAAAAACAAGTGTGGGCTTACAATTCTTCCTTCGCTACATTAATGACTTGGGAAAAATGTACATACATACATACATACAGACAGACAGACAGACAGACAGACAGACACAAAGTAAAATCCGACCACTGGCGCATACAGTTCTCTCTCTCTCTCTCTCTCTCTCTCTCTCTCTCTCTCTCTCTCTCGCACTCTAGAGAAACGCACACATAGAGAACAACACACACACACACACACACACACACACACACACACGCACACACAGAGAACACACAACACACACACACACACACACACACACACACACACAAAACACACACACACACACACACACAGAAAACACACACATGAACACACACACACACACACACACACACACACACACACACACACACACACACGGAACACACACACACACACACAAACACACACACACACACACACACACACACACACACACACACTGGAGAACGACAACAACAATAACATTAACAACAAAAAAGGTAGCAGAAGCAAGATCGCCCATCCGTTTAGTTCCAGCACCTAGGCAGCTGCCAAGCAGGGCTGCGAGACTAACGGTGAAATATTGCGGGCCCTGTGCTCAAGACGCGAAGACGCCGCCGGTTCGCCGATGCGCGAAATGCCGCCCACTTTGGTCAGCCCCGAAAACCCGGCCGGCCCCGCAGCCAAGTTCTGCTTGTCTCCTTTCTCACCACCGCCCAGGTGGCGCTCTCCTCACCTCGTCCCGCCGCCGCCAGCAGGCGTCGCTTTAATTCGATCACGTGACGCGCTCAGCCCTCCCTCCCTCTCCCCCCAGCGAGGCCCGGGCGAGAAAAGGGGAGATGGCGCGTGGAAAAAGACAACACGTGGGACAGGGGCGGCGAGAAGTGAGGGGAGGTGCTCGTCCGTGGCCCGTGACCACACGTACCGCAAAAAAACAGTCTGTGACAGCCCCGCCACCGGTGTGCAGCCATGCATACAGTAGGCTAGGGCCACCGCATATGTCCAACGAGGGGAACGGAGTAAAAATAAAAACACACACACAAAAAAAAAGGAAAAAAAAAAAAAACATAAATAAAAGCTCGAATACAGAGCTGCGTTTCGCATACGATGGAGGCTAGATTCTTGCGATGTGAGCGTTTTCTTTGCTGCGACCTCTCGCTGGGGGGGGTGACAGCTCCACCGTTGATGATGGCAAGCCCTATCTCGGGACTGGCTCGCATTAACGTTAAATAAAGACGGCGACACAACAGACCGAATTCCTAATGACTGGCTTGGACTGCGTTTAGGATAAAAATGTGACGAAATATGTCACCGTGCGTTGTGATGTGAACCAGTTGTTGTTAAGTCAACTCTTTGAGATGTCCGTTTTCACACCTCTTATACAAAATCGAATCCGAATCCAGATTCGGAAACCTGATTTACTGGTGGTGGACGGGGGGCGGGGGGGGGGGGGGGGGGGGGGGGGGGGGGGGGGGGGGGGGAGGGGGGGGGGGGGGGGGCGGAGTACGTGCACATATGAAAACATTCATCAGCAGCACGTGGTGACGGTCAAAATCTGTCAGGCAAGACAGAGCCATTCGGACGGCCTGATCCTTGGTCGCCTTTCATCTCATGGCAGGACGCGTCAGTGAAAACGGAGCTGGTTGCGCTGGTCTGTCCTGGATAACAAACGGACTTTCATGATCCAGAATTCTGCGGCATTTTCACCATTAAATGGACAACAAGCTCAGACTCCAACGACCTCCAAAGCAACAAGCACATTGACCACATGAAATGAATTATGGAAGACACGCGCATGTGTCCTCCTCCATCCTCGCTCTCTCTCAGCCCACATACTCTGTATTAAGGTAAAAGATGAAGTTTCAATCCTGCAGCTTTAGGCTCAGTGAACTATGAAGGGTTGGTTCATCGGGTCAGGGCAAGGTATGATAACATACGGAGCCCATCCCATGCCATCTGCCGATTTCAATATTCTGTGACGTGAATCAGGTCCACACAGA
>JADBJO010016094.1:0-7500 GCA_016801955.1 Conus betulinus | reverse complement strand
CACTGACCAGAGAAGAGCGGCTTGCTTTGTCATGAGCGATTATAAAAAAACTCCAGCGCCAAGAACCTGCTGACATAGCTGAAATGGCCAACACTGCAGAAGAGATGACAGGTAGGCTAGCCCGTCTGTCCAAACAGCGCAAAAGACCGTCTCCTTGCGTAGAAGCAATACTGTCTCACGAGACAGAAGCAATACTCACCCAAGGGACAGAAGCAAGACTCTCCCAAGGGACACAAGCGATACTCTCTCAAGGGACAGAAGCAATGCACTCTCAAGGACAGAAGCGATACTCACTCAAGGGACACAAGCGATACTCTCTCAAGGGACAGAAGCAATGCACTCTCAAGGGACAGAAGCGATACTGTCTCAAGGGACACAAACGATACTGTATCAGGGGACAGAAGCGATACTCTCTCAAGGGAAAGAAGCGATACACTCTCAAGGGACAGAAGCTATACTCTCTCAAGGGACAGAAGCGATACTCTCTCAAGGGACAGAAGCGATACACTCTCAAGGGACAGAAACAATACTCTCCCAAGGGACAGAAGCGATACACTCTCAAGGGACAGAAGCAATACTCTCCCAAGGGACAGAAGCGATACTCTCTCAAGGGACAGAAGCAATTCTCTCCCAAGGGACAGAAGCGATACTCTCTCAAGGGACAGAAACGATACTCTCTCAAGGGACAGAAGCGATACACTCTCAAGGGACAGAAGCAATACTCTCTCAAGGGACGGAAGCGATACTCTCTCAAGGGACAGAAGCGATTCTCTCCCAAGGGACAGAAGCGATACTCTCCCAAGGGACGGAAGCGATACTCTCTCAAGGGACAGAAGCGATACACTCTCAAGGGACAGAAGCGATACTCTCTCAAGGGACGGAAGCGATACTCTCTCAAGGGACAGAAGCGATACTCTCTCTCAAGGGACAGAAGCAATACACTCTCAAGGGACAGAAGTAATACTCTCCCAAGGGACAGAAGCGATTTTCTCTCAAGGGACAGAAGCGATACTCTCCCAAGGGACAGAAGCGATACTCTTCCAAGGGACAGAAGCGATACATTCTCAAGGGACAGCACCTGAATCCTCTCTATGGCGAGATCCAGGGGCTCCAGGATCAGCAGGCCACCAGTCTTCATTGTCGGCCAGATCAGCGCGGCATGAGGGAGACTGGAACGCTCTCCCCACAGAGACCGTGCAGACACCTTCACTGTCTGCAAGGGTAGCTCCGTCTGTCGTCTGTCTGTCTGTCTGTCTGTCTGTCTGTCTGTCTCTCTCTCTCTCTCTCTCTCTCTCTCTCTCTCTCTCTCTCTCTCTCTCTCTCTCTCTCTCTCTACGTGTTTCCGTATTGTAACAATAGTAGTCAAGTCTTCGTGCTTATACAGCCAAACAAACCGAAGAAAAGCGAACATTCTCTACTTATTTAAACGAAGAATGTTTCAATGTTCTAGTCTAACGACTTCGTTTTATTTTCTATTAGCCAAGATGTGACTTCTACTCTTTTTTTGTTTTTGTTTATGGAGATCATTAAAGAAGACATTAAGTGAAGCATGGTGTACCATTTTATTAAGTAGGAAAGACATTGTAAGTTGTTTCCCTCATCCTTGAGTGAACACGAGTATGTTTCTGTGAATTAGGATGTTGACACACATGTACTTTGTCAGTACACGGTGCGCGCATTTTAAACACATACGTCCTTTGTCAATAAACAACACGCGTTTTAAACATAGATACACTGTCAAAACATGACACGTTTTCCACACACATAAATCTTCTCAGCAACAGCTCTCGCTTTTTAACACACATTTTCCGGGGGCCGGAATAGCTCAGTTGATAGAGCGCCGCACTCGTGATTCTAGGGTTTGCGGGTTCGACTTTCGGTACAGGGAGATTTTTCCGTCGGAGTTAACATTGGTTCTGACTCCATTTCCCATACAGTCCTTCGAATGAGACTATAAACCGAGGTTCCGTGTGTGAACGCACGCACACATCTTGCACACACGTCAAATCCCATCACCAACTTTCGGAAGAGAAGGCCAATTTGGTATGGATGACACATTACACATATCATGCACCTTCCCCGAAGATGGAGTATGGCTGCCTTAGTGGCGGGATAAAAAAAAAAAAACGGTCATACTCACAAAACTCCACTGCCTGTCTATACAGGCAGCGTCTGCAGGAGTATCAGCCTGCGTACGCAGAAAAAAAAAAGAAAAAGAAATACATATTTACCATGTCAGTAAACAGCACACGCTTTAAAAAAAAAAAAAAAAAAAAAAAACAACCTATCTTGTCAAACAGCCAACATACTCTTTTTCAGCCCATAAAGATGGTTGGTCGTACATAAACGTCTTGTCTATGCACAACTCTCTTTTTCAGTATATGGACACATCTTGGCATCACACAATACGCGCTTTTTTTTTTTTTTTTTTTTTTTTTTTAGCACATGAACATTCCTTGACAATACACAGCAAACTACTTTCAAACACAAAAATATGACTTATCAACACACAACAAGCCCTTTGGAACATACAACATACTTTTTTTTTTTTTTTTTTTGACATATAAACTTGCCGAGTCAATAATAGCCAACAGACACCTTTTCAAGACATCTAGATACCATGCCAAAAAGCTGCACGTGATTTTTCAGTACGTGCACATAATTTGTCGACATAAAGCGCATATCTATTTATTTATGTATTTATGTATGCATTATTTATTTGCATCCCATAAACATACCACGTCAACACTTGTTTTTCTTTTTATTACGTAGACATAACGTTTCCAAAAATCAATACTTCTGCACACAGAAGAGACCTTTCCAACATTTGAAAATACACTACTGGCACACAATATAAGACTCTCCATCGCAGAAAAAAAAAAGAATTTTCCAACGTGACAAAGAACAGATCTTTCCAACACTCTACATAGACCTTTGTAACACACACACGACCCTTTCCGACATTAGAATTACCTAATACACAAAAACACACTTTCTAACACACAAAAATTGACCTTTTTCAAACCCTGCACAGATCTCTCCAACGCTACAAACACACATGGCTAATACACAAACATCTCTACAACATATAAAAACGTGTAACACAAAGTAGACCATTTCAACACATAAAAATACAAGAAACACGAAACAGATCCATCCAACAAATTGAAACACCTACTACGAGAAACAGAAAAAAAAAAAAGGAGACCCTTTAAATGCGTGGAGTAAGCCTTTCACACACAAAAGGACCTTTCGAACACACGAAACAGACTAATACAACACAGACAAAGACCGATCTTTGCAGCTCATAAAAGTGCCTAATACACAAAACAGAACTTTCCAACACATTAATGCACCTAACACACGCCTGAAAGGGACTGTTCAAACACACAAAACGAGCCTTCCAGACACACAATACACTCCTTTCAAACACACTAAGAAGACCGCATAGCTTTCTAACACAGAAGATATCTTCCCATCCACACACACACGCACGCACGCTCGCACGCACGCACGCACGCACGCACGCACCCCCCCCCCCCCCCCCACCCACACACCACACGCATTCTCTCTCTCTCTCTCTCTCTCTCTCTCTCTCTCTCTCTCTCTCTGTGCCGCTGTTTGGTAAGCTTACGTGTTTTAACTCGTTTTAGCCTACAAATGATATCTCTCTTTGTGTCTCTTTGTCTCCGTCTCCTTCTGTCTCTGACTCTTTCTCTCTATGTTCCCTGTCTCTGTCTCTCTTTCTCTGTCTGTTTCTCTGTCTGTTTCTATCTGCTTCTGTCTGTCTCTGGCTGTCTGTCCCTCTGTCTCCCTCTCTCTCTGTCTGTTTGTCTGTCTGTTTGTCTGTCTCTCTCTATCTTGTCCTCTCTGTCTGTCTGTCTGTCTGTCTGTCTGTCCATCTCTCTGTCTCTGTCTCTCTCTCTACCTACCCTAAACCTGGGCACCTCTCTGTCTCTCTCTCTGTCTCTGTCTCTCTGTGTCTCTCTCTGTCTCTCTGTCTCTGTCTCTCTCTGTCTCTGTCTGTCTGTCTGTCTGTCTGTCTGTCTCTCTCTCTCTCTCTCTCTCTCTCTCTCTCTCTCTCTCTCTCTCTCTCCTACAATCTACCGTGAGAGAGCGCTCGCAGCCACGGGTGGCTTAAACCCCCCCCCCCCCCCCCCCCCCCGACTGTTGACTCTACCGGGTGTCTGCTTTGGCACGAAGCGACGGCAGCAGTTTCTGTCAGAAATCACACCAGCCCCTCCCTCTAATTGCTGCCCCCCACTGGACTCCTGAAAGGTGAAAGGTTTGTGGCGGGGGTTGGGTGGGGGGAGAGGATAGGGTGGTAGTGGGTAGTGTGTGTGTGGTGGTGGTAGTGGTGGAAGAGGGAACCCTTGGTCCCACTACCAGTAATGGCACAGGGGTAAGGAAGAAAGAAAGGAGGAGGAGGAGGAGGAAGAGGGGGAAAGAGGGCGTGGGAAAGATGCTGTGGATTTACGCACCTTGATGTCGCCAGTTTCTCTCTCATCAACATAGTTTTCTTCCTACCTACATGGCAGATAAAAGTCGAGAAAGCTGACACAGTGATTGAACTGACCAACTTGCCGCCCGGCTTTCTGACTAGCGAACTGACCGACTGAGGACTGAGTAAGTCACTGACTTACCAGCTAATCCACTTACCAGTTAACTGACTAATAATGAACCAGTCAGTTGAAAAAAAAACAACTAAATCACATAGAATGAACCAGTCAGCTGAAAAAAAAAAATCACATAGCCAACTATCATCCAATCAATCAATTAACCAACTAGTAAGTGAACCAGTTAATTAACTGACCAATCAATCTCCAGCCAGCCAATTAACGAACCGACGAATTCACCGACGATAAACATCAGCGAATCTTGCAGTCCAACAGTCAACCAACCCAACCACCAATTTACCAGTCAATTACGCGACTAACCACTCAATCTACCAGTTAACCAACCTATCAGTTAACTTGATATTTTTTTTTATCCTGGGTATTTCCTTAATGGGTGCTCAGTTCTCACTTTGAACTTCCTACTACTACTACTACTGCTGCTGCTGCTGCTGCTGCTGCTGCTTGCTGCTGCTGCTCCTGCTGCTGCTGTTGCTGCTATCTCCCAATGTTTCTACCTCAGTTACTGCTCCTGCTGCACCTAATACTACTGTTACCACTACTGCTACTGCCACTACTAATTCTACTACTACTACTACTACTACAACTACTGCCGCCGCTGCTGTTGCTGCTGCTGCTACTAGTGGCCTAAGAAGATTTTTCAAGCCGGGAGCGCGGGGGATGGGGGGAGGGGGGATCGAAGGAGTGGGGTGGGGGGGGGGGGGGAGTTTTGGGGGGGCGAATCAGAAAGCCTGAAGAGCAGGCGGAGGAGTGAGTTGAGTTAGGGTAAGGTTTCCAACAGAAGGAAGATGGTTCTTGTTCTGGAGGTCGAAGACACACAATTTCACTCACAGAAGCTATGTGCACACACACAAAGGGCAGTTCAACTCCTAAGTCCAACAGAGGAAAGGGGGTATCATCAGGTAGCGCGTAGGTCGTGATAGGGTGCAGGGCTCAAAAAGTCGGGGCGAGGGGGAGGGGGGGAGGGAGCGGGGAGGAGTGTGTGTGTGTGGGAGTGAAATACGATGCAACCTTAATTAATGTAATTCTTTTTTTGATGCACTGGAGGACATTTCTGAACGATGTGGCGTCTGGTCGCTAATATGCACAGGTATATCCATCCCTCTTGTTTGTCTGTTCACTAAATATGCACATGTATATTCATCCCTCTTGTTGTCTGTTCACTAAATATGCACATGCATATCCATCCCTCTTGTCTGTTGACTAAATATGCACATGTATATCCATTCCTCTTGTCTGTAGACTAAATATGCACATATGTATCCATCCCTCTTGTCTGGTCACTAAATATGCCCATGTATATCCATCCCTCTTGTCTGGTCACTAAATATGCCCATGTATATCCATCCCTCTTGTCTGGTCACTAAATATGCCCATGTATATCCATCCCTCTTGTCTGGTCACTAAATATGCACAGGTATATCCATCCCTCTTGTCTGGTCACTAAATATGCACTTGTATATCCATCCCTCTTGTCTGGTCACTATAATAATGCACAGGTATATCCATTCCTCTTGTCTGGTCACTAAATATGCACAGGTATATCCATCCCTCTTGTCTGTTGACTAAATATACACATATACATCCATCCTTCTTGTCTATTGACTAAATATACACATATACATCCATCCCTCTTGTCTATTGACTAAATATGCACACGTATATCCATCCCTCTTGAAAAACAATGGGGAGGGGGGGGGGGGGAGGTGGCAGAGTCTGACACCCAGGACCCCCTCCTCCTCCTCCTCCACCTCCTCCAGATCCTCCCCTCCCCCTGCCTCCCCTCCTTCAATGCCTGACTGCGCACTAGACATAGAGACACAAGTACGATCTGCTTCAAGTCAGTATTGTCTGTTTCCTACTCAAACAAATCCAAAGATCACGGGTGCTGATAACTACCTTCCTGAAAACAGAACGGGTGAAAATGACAGACAATGCCTGTCGAGCGACCTTCGCTGTGTTCATGGCTGTACAGGCAGGACATAAAAAGAGGAAGCAACCACGCAAGAGAAGATAGATCAAAAGAAACGATCAGAATAGCCCTCGGGAGAACGCAGACCCCTGCCGAAGTCGGACATACTCTGAATCCATCCTTTGTTCCGGACCGGTGTCCCGTGAAATCTGGCTTCCCAGATATCACAGAGTTTTTTGGGGACGCGTTCCCAAATGTACTGGGATATCTGGGAAGGCCCGTGATATCTGGGAGCGTGGTCTTTCAGAGCTCAGAAGGGCAGAAAGAAGACGAAAAAAGAAGAACGGATTTTCGAGATAAGGTAGGAAACATTTATTTAGGTGCAATTGAGATCTTTGGGCCTTCTCGTCACTTTTTTCCCCATTAATTTCTTAGCATGATTTTCACCAAGTTCCCAGATTCCACGATTGGAAGTTCAGGAAATCTGGGTAGGCGTTCCCAGATATCATGGTTCCCAGATGTTATACGACACCGGCACAAAACGTTGAAGGGTAGGCTTATGTCCTAGGGCCACATTCCTTCTTCCTATGAACTCTTCTTCAGATCGGTTCCGCAGTCTTCACGTTCTTTGGCTGACAGACATGCCAACCACCCGGCATCCATGGCGGAAGTAGCGAGACAGACAGAGAAATAGGAAAGGTCTGGCATAAATGTCAGAAATGAGGATACGATTCGAAAGAAAAAAAAAAAAAAAAAAAAAAAAAAAAAAAAAAAAAAGAAAAATCATCCTAACTGTAGCAATAGTAGTAGCTTGATAATCTGTTTCTCTCTCTCTCTCTCTCTCTCTCTCTCTCTCTCCTCTCTCTCTCATCTCTCTCTCCTCTCCTCTCTCTCTCTCCATCTCTCTCTCTCTCTCCAGCGCTGAGACACTTTTAATTGAGAATGTATGACTTT
>JADBJO010016093.1:12500-37500 GCA_016801955.1 Conus betulinus | reverse complement strand
ATTTATTGCTTGCCATATGGACTTCGAATTTTGTTTGTTGGCTACAAGTTCACGAAAAAATTTCATTTTTGCTGTCCGTTTGAGTGAATTGACTTTATTACGTTGCCTTTTAAATCCTTCCGACTTCCCTTCTGCTTCAAACAGATCGTCGCGTAAGAAAACAAGCAGCTTGTATTTCATCAGTCATCCACTTTGGTTGTGCACTATGTTTAACTCTACGCGTTTTGAGTGGCGCATGCTTGTCATAAACAGAATTAAAGAAAGTTATCTTCACGGAATTGTCCAAAAGATCTATAAGTGATATGTTTGTGTCCTGCTTTAGGAATTTTGATTCCCCTTCTTTTCCACGTAATACATACTGGAAAGTGGTCACTGCATCCATTCAAAGGCACACATTTCTCAATGACGTTATGGTGAGAGAGAGAGAGAGAGAGAGAGAGAGAGAGAGAGAGAGAGAGAGAGAGAGAACAGATGGTTCTCACATAAAACTGTGGCCGTCATATCATGCATATCGTGGTAGTGTGTCGTGAATAGTCGAAATAAACTGCCAGCAACAATTTTGTTTAAGTATAATCTCCTTGCTTAGCTTTTGTCATACACTTCCTAATGATGATGTGGCCAATGTCCTGTTCAGACATGAGAATTGTCGTCAGCGTCTTTACAATATTCCACCTTTTCTTTCTTCCAATATCTATATACCTCAACATTCTCTGGCGCTCATTTAATTGTTATCACCGATCATCTGAAAAGCTTTCTCATTCTTCCTTGGACGAAACATCAGTCCTGTCTTCACTTTTCATAGCCATGCTTTGTTGCTGGCTCATTTCAAATGCTATGCATATATCCAAGCACTTGCTCAGAGTCAGCTCTCGCTCTTCCAAAAGCTTTATTCTCAGGTTTTCATTTTTGACACCCAGAACAATCTGATCTTTCAGAAGCCGCTCTTCCAGCTGAGTGCCGCCAAATTTGCAGGACTTGACGAGCTTCTTCAAGTCACAAACAAAAACGGTTCCCCTGCTGCTTGATGATGTCTTTTGTGAAAAACATAAGATTCGTAAGCCTCATTTTGCCCCGAATGCAGAACCTTTCAAATTTCAGCAATATCTTATCAACGTTTTTTTTTTTCATCTTCACTTTTGAATGGCAAACCTTCAAAAATGTCCAATCCTTCTGACCCGGCACAGGATAAAAACGTTGCTTTTATAAACTCTTGTTCCTTTTTTCAACAAAGTCACTATTTCATAACTGTCCCAAAGCCTTGTAAACTTTTCCAGTTACTCTGCATATCACTTGATGTCACCTCCAACTTGGGTAGTAACGGTATATTTCTTCGTCTTCCAGATCGCCTGGCCGTTCTTGGCCTTTCTTTCTTCACCTTCGTTAGCGCTCATGTTTACAGCTTAGCAGCTGACGTCACTTAGCAACTGACGTCATTGGCTTACTACTTGCGATTTCACGTTTTAATTTTCTTTTTTTTTTCTGTTCGTTCTGACTTTTCACCCGTCTGGCGAATTAAAAACTTCTCATTGGACTAGATCCCACTTCTGACACCATGTTTTGTTTTCAAGTGGGCTGTCTGCATAGGTAGGCTCGATTGTCCAGCCGATTCGTAGATGTTAGGCTTTGTTTACATCAGCCATTCCAAGGGAAGTCACTCTTGTCAAGTTGTCGTCAGAAGCAGACGAAACCTAAATACGTCACACCCGGTATGTGCAAGCATATACGGTTAACAAGTACGTTTCCGGTTTCTGCTTGCCCTGCATGGCTACGGCACAAACAAATACCATTGGAGAACACGTGAAATGGGATGAATGCTTTGCTAATAAAGCCTAAATAAAAGACCTGTAGATTATGCAGTTTCACTGTCATTGAGAATTCGACTGTCCAACTACATCAAATATTTTCTTTCCGCCCCTCTTGTCTTTTCACAATGAGTAGCACTTTTGACACTGCGTGGTTGAAGGTATATCAGGGTGTGGCAGTGTGTGTGGAGTCGGTGATGGCACTGCTACCTCTGTGTTAACGACTAGATAAACTTCATGCTCTAGCAGCTGCCAGGTTAAGTTCGGGTTCGCTAGACAATGGTACACAGTCATAGCCTGTAAAAGCTTTTCGTAGTTGTAGTACTTTTAGTACAAAGAGGACTGGCAACTCAGCCTAGGCCTCGCGGCCCCTATATTTTCCCACAGAGTGGTCTCCTGCTGGAATGGTTTGCCAGACAAGGTGGTCTCAGCCCCTTCGCTGGATGCCTTCAAAAGTCTTCTGGACCAGCACTGGAAACGTTGTAAGACAGTTTACGAGCCTGAGTATTTGACTTAAGTTAGGGACATGTATATTCCCAAGCATGTGAAATCTTTAGCTAATAAAACTAGGACCAACGAACAGGCCCAAAAAGGCCTCAAAAACGTCGCATCAAGTCAAGATCAATAATGTTTACCCATACATCTGTTGGGTTGCACTTGCGCACAGTAATTTGAGTTCATATTAAATTTAGAAAATCAACAGGATGTTTTGGTGTGACTGTGCAGAAGATTTTCAAATGTATTATTATTCTGTGTACACAAAAGGTCCAGAGGAAACGCGTGCATTCCGTATCTGTATTATTCAGTCATGAACAGTTTCCTCTTTGATTAATTATAACCGTGGTTCTTTTGTACTTTGAAATAAGAATTCTTGTTTTAACATATTGTTGAATTTGCAAACCTTGCTTATGTCAGTGTTTATCAAATCACTGAAGATTTTATGCCTGAATTGAATCACCTCTTAAACTTATGCCTCTTTGAAATCACTAAGATTTTAAATGTTTTAAACTTATCTACTTTGATCATTCATTCCATTTACATTCTTTTAACAGTCTAGTAGCTCTTTCCTTGAACTTCTTTTTTCTAGTAGCTCTTCCTTGAACTCTTTCAATGGCCATAGATTGTCTTTTCAGGCAAGGATGTCATACAACATTTGCATATTCTGCATGAGGTCTAATTAGTGTTGTGTACATATTTAAAAATAAGGTTTTATCCAGGTATGAGAATGTTCTTTATATGAGTTCAATAATTTGATTTGCTTTGTTAATCACACTTTGGATATAAGTATCAAATGACTTAAAGCTATCACAAGTCACTCCAAGGTCCCCATTTTTACATGAATTAATGTGTGTGTGTGTGTGTGTGTGTGTGTGTGTGTGTGTGTGTGTGTAAATTCTGTGTTTATTCCTATACAAGATTCCTTTTAGCAACATGAAGAACTTTTATATTTTAGCACATTAAAGTAGAAACTCCATGTATCTGACCACTCCTGCAGTTTATTTTGCATTTTGATCACAATCCTGAGCATTTCCATACATCTGTATGCCACCTGCAAAGACTTGCATGTACTTTTTGTGTAGTCAGGGAGGTCATTTATAAAGACTGAAAAGTGTTGGTTCAAAAATGCTGATTTGTGGAATTATATAAAGACTTCAACTCTGGAAGACTGTGTTATGTATTCATGCTAGTTAAGAGCTTCGTATCAAAAAGCTTCTTGTCCTATTTGATATATTACTAGCAATTTCATGTGCTACCATTTTCATTGTTAATCTTTCATGCGGTATTGTGTCAGGCTTTTCAAAGTCAAGATACAGAACATCCGTAGCACTTCTTTCATCCACCATTTTGGTAATGTCTTCAGTTACCTTTAAAAGTTGCATCATACATGATCTTTTCTGCTAAAAGCTGTGCTGACATTCCACATACAAATTACCGTCAGTCAAGAGTGCAACAATCACATTTCTTACAAACGATTCCGATGGTCTATACTATTACAAGTTGAAGTCACTGGTCTATTATTTCCAGGGTCTATTAAAGAACCTTTTTTTTTTTTTTTTTTTAAAAAATAGCATTGACCACAGCTTTTTTTCTAGTCATCTGGAATACAACCAGGCACTGAAGGCGTGTTACATAAAACATTCAAATAAAGAGCCAGTTCATGGCTCAAATCCTTTTTAAAAGTACCTCCTTGAGTGATGTCCAAACTTCTTTGGTAATCAAGTTTTCGAAATTGTTGTAATGCAAGGTCTGGCCTGTCACCGTCAAGATATTTGATTATGGCTGTATCAGTCATCACATTCTGATAAATGCCTATTATAATTTCACCAGAGTAGATGGAATGTTTGGAAATGTTAGTGTAGTATGCATCTTTATTGGATTCTGTATGTTTATTCTGTAAGTTAATCACTCTATTCTTAAATCTCAATTTTCTTTGATTAGTCGTGTTAGCAGAATTTCTTACAGATTTTATCAATATTGCTTCTTCTTATATTACAGTTAGCTGTAGTTTCAAATAATGACAATAATAATGAGTGGAATGTTTTCTGTCTGGTTTTGTAAAAAAAAATGTATACTTGGGTTAAGCGTGCTCAACTCTGTGTCTTTGAAGAAGGTGAAGCCAGGAATTCCATTCTGTCTTGACTGATTATTATGATGTCATATGTCTAGTAACCAATTTGTTCCGTTTCTTTAATATTTTCCATTAGACCCTTTGGGAATTTGAATGTGTGTGTGTGTGTGTGTGTGTGTGTGTGTGTGTGTGTGTGTGTGTGTGAAATATTGAAGATATTTGATTGAAACAAGTAATGAGAATTCCCTGACATAATGAGGGAAACACTGTGTGTGTGTGTGTGTGTGTGTGTGTGTGTGTGTGTGTGTGAAAATATTGAAGATATTTAGATTGAAACAAATAATGAGAATACTCTGACATAATGAGGGAACACACACACCCATGGTGCTATCAGATTCCAATAATCCAGCCTCAGTAATTTGATGGAAAGCTCTCGTCCAGGCAGGGTGGAGGGAGAGGAGAGGGGGATTGTTTACAAATGGGAATCCTTCCATTTGAAATCTCAGTTCTGAAGTATTATTTTCACCTTTTTGTTTGTTTGTTTGTTTCAATTTATCAAACATTATTGCCTGTTTGTTTGTTTACAGAATACACCTTGTCAACAACAGTGACAAATTTTTTTTAATGAAAGAAGAACACTGATAGACTTGAAATGTCCAGCAGGCAAGCCAGCATCAGATGTTTTTTTTCTCTGTCATTGTTTTTACTCAAATGAATTTGAAAATACACCTTTAATGAGAAAAAATATGGTCTTGATCAGTAAGTGTATGATTATCACTATCAAGGTGAAGAGATTGCCAAATATATATCATCACACACAAGAATGGTTTTATTCTTTGTAAAACGTTTTTGAATTACATTAAAAATGCAAATTTAAGAAGTATAATTGTGCAGATGAAAAGAGTGGCCTCAGATGCACAGCGAAAAGGATCATCCTCTTCAACTGCATCTTTGCCACTTGTGAAAACTGAGATCTAAATCTTCTTCTGCTCTTCAACCTTCTGCCATCATCCAAGATGTCGATGGCAAAAAAGACAAACCAAGGGCCACCCCAACCCCCAGCTCCTCCCTCAGGTCCACCCCCCACCACCAGCTGCTCCCACATCCCCACCAGAGCAGCCACCTCCACCTTCTTCAGCAAATCAGCCACCATCCAAAAAGCCCCACAGCCAAAAAGGCAAGTGAAGCCCCACCACCACCCCCCCCAACAGAGCAGCCATCTCTCCATTTTCGTCAGTGGATCAGCCACCATCCAAGATGCCCACGGCAAAAAAGGCAACCAAAGGTCCTGTCCCACCACCACCTCCTCCAGCAGCCCCTCCAGAAGAGCCCCCTCCACCAACAAAACCTGTGCCTCCTGGCAAAGGAGATGTGATTGACCGTACCATGATCCAGCCACATGAGCTGCTGACATCCAAAGCCAACTTGAAGAGGGTGAACCGCAAGGATGTTATGCAACCAGGTGGGTAGTACTAAATCATTCTTTAGGGGTAAAAATATCACTGTCTGATCACCTAGTGTGCTTGAGTCATGTATAAATGGGCTGTGGATGAGTTGGTATCGATGATGAAACCTTGTCAAATATCGTCACTGACCATATATGATTTAATAATTGATACTGTGTAAACTTCAGTGACATGGTGAACGTCGATACATATGTACATACTAAAACACTATCATTGGAAATTTTTATTGAAGTTATAATTGAACTTTACTACACCATGAGGAAATAACGTGTCCAGAAATCCAGTAATTCCTTGGCTATGGAGCTAACCAGGCAGCCACTTTTGTTTCAAAAGCGTCTCAATGACTTGCAATTGTTGCATAGGAATGTATGAATGTTAACAACCATTAAATCTATTTTAAAAAGATATCTGCCATGTGTTTGAGATAAGTACTAATCTGTAAATGACACACTTTTCTATTGAAACAAACCCTGTAGTTGAAAACTGAATGATAACTATGTAAACAATTGTTCATCAGCAAATACTGTAATTTTTCAGTTTTTGATAGGAATGAATTTAAGCGACTGTTTCATTGAATTTAGTTTGATTAGTTCATCACACAGTTTGTGACTGTTGAAAATTATGAAACGATGTCTTTTGACTTTTGTCAAACAGAATGCTTATTAAATCATGGATAGTTTTATCATGTGGGTTATCTTGAAGAACTAACTGGTCTTCAAAAGTGTACACCACTTTGCAAAAGTTGTGTTTAGTTGAACTGTAGGGTACAGCAAGTGCTCTATCTTGCCTCCTTTCAAACCCTGAAGCAGATAACAGCAAGACTGTGTCACCAGGGTGTTGAACAAACAAGAAATGTGCTGTACTGCACTGCAGTTATCAGTGCAGTGAATCATGACCCCAGGAAACCAGGTCATTGACTCTTTCCTCTTCTACTGGATACATGTGTTTGCACAAATGTGATTTCTTCTTTTGAGCTACAAAAACACTGTTAGCATTTGCAGCATTCATTTAGGCAATTGAAACATCACAACAAACATACCATACAATTCTATGTGCACGGCTGTTTGCAAGTACAGTGGGAAAGATGAAACAGACACACAGACATGTGCACAGACACATACATACACACACACACACACACACACACACACACACACACACACACACACACACACACACACACACACACACACACACACACACACACACACACACACACACACACACACACACACACTCATGCACGCACGCACACACACACACACACACACCACCACCACCACCACCACCGCCACCACTTCCACCACCTTCCCACAGGAAACCAGGTCATTGACTCTTTCCTCTTCTACTGGATACATGTGTCTTGCACAAACGTGATTTCTTCTTTTGAGCTACAAAACACTGTTAGCATTTGCAGCATTCATTTAGGCAATTGAACATCACAACAAACATACCATACAATTCTATGTGCACGGCTGTTTGTCAGTACAGTGGGAAAGATGAAACAGACACACAGACATGTGCACAGACACATACACATACACACACACACACACACACACACACACACACACACACACACACACACACACACACACACTCATGCACGCACGCACACGCACACACACACCACCACCACCCACCACCACCACCGCCACCACTTCCACCACCTTCCCCCAAGACTGTCTTTTTAAAATATATTTTGTAATTAATTATTTTTTTTAATTCACTGATGTTTGCTTGCACAATCAAGTCATGAGAACAAGAAGTAAGCATGTATCTATGTGCTGATAGTATTAGTGAGGGCTTTCTGTGATAGCTCTTACTGTGTGTTCAAAATCTGTGGACACATTGACTAGACTGTACATTATGGCGTGTTGTTGTTTGTTGTCCGTCGAGATGATGAAGACCATCTAGTCATCCCTGGTATCCGGGGTGAGTGCTTAGATGGTTGGTCAGGCTGATCTGCACCTGGAAAGATCTATCACAGTACGGACAGGGGATGGTGGCAGCAGCTGGAGATCTGTTGACACTGGTCTTCCTGATCATCTTGCACTGCTCAGCTGCGGCAGTTCTGTTGCTTTCACAGGTCTCTGCACCTCTGCGGACAGCTGATTGCCATCCATCTCCGTCCTGGGCAGTCTGCTCCCGTGTTGTGTGGCTGATGTTGAAGGCCTTCAGGGAGAATTTGATGCTGTCTTTGAAACGCTTCCTGTGGCCTCCATGAGAGCCTTTGCCCGGTTGCAATTCGCCAAACAATAGTTTCTTTGGCAGCTGATGGTCTGGCATGCAAACTTTGTGACCTGCCCAGCGAAGCTGTGACTGCATCAGGATGGTGAAGATGCTAGGCAGGCCAGCACAAGTGAGGACTTCAGTGTCCGGAATCTTGTCTTGCCACGTAATGCCCATGAGTCTTCTGAGGCAAGTGGTGTGTGGAAATGGTTCAGTTTTCTGGTGTGTGACGCTGGTGAACTGTCCATGTTTCACAGCCATAGAGCAGTGTGGTGAGAACTATGGCCCGATACACCTTGACCTTGGTCTCTAGCATGATGCCTCTCCAATTCCATACGTTCTTGTAGAGTCTGCCAAAAGTGGCACTAGCTTTGGCGAGCTGGGCATTCACCTCATTGTCGATGACAATGTTTCTGGATAGAGTGCTGCCTAGGTAGGTGGCAATGTAAAGAATGCATATATGTCAGGTGTGTGTGTGTGTGTGTGTATGTGCGTGTGTGTGTGTGTGTGTGTGTGTGTGTGTGTGTGTGTGTGTGTGTGTGTGTGTGTGTGTGTGTGAGAGAGAGAGAGAGAGAGAGAGAGAGAGAGAGAGAGAGAGAGAGAGAGAGAGCTAAACTGTTGCAGATACAGGATACAAGCTGAGAGAAGTGGTGTTGATATAATGTGTAACAAAACTCCCGTACAATGTTAGACACATTTCATGCACACTGAGTGATTTCTTGAAAATAAAATGGGTCATTGATTTCATTTATGTTATACAAATGTTCCTTCTTTCTCTCTGCCCACCCCACTGCTCCACCTCTCTCTCTGTCTCTCTCTCTCTCTCTCCCTATTTTTTTCTCTCTCTCTCTCTCAAGTTCTGTATGTTTACACATGGAGACACTGTTTCTTTCTCACAACAGTTACATTTGAAAACCGAGACCTGTTCTACAATGATGTAGGAATCACTGAGCAGAATTCAGAGCATTTACCTCTGCGATTGGCGAAGGTATGGTGTTGTGTCATGCCATGGTGTGTTTGTCTGGTTTGTTGGCTTTTTCATGGTGTGTTTGTCTTGTTTTGAATGGAGGGGTCTTAACACAGCTTTCTATTGAAAGTTAATGATCAGCATGCTAATTTTAGACTTGTGTGTTGACTTAATATTCAATAGTTTTGAATGCGATACATAGAGCATTGTAGGGTGTGGCTCTGTGTAGTTTTAGAAAACGGAAACCACACTTGTGATGAGCATCAAAAACTAACACCATCTGCTGCACTCTCTTCTGCCAGTGTCTCAGAGTCTTTCTTCTTTTTTCTTGTTTGGTAGTGCCACCGGCTTAGTGATGGATGAGTAGGGGTGGAGTGTGGGGGAAGAGAGAACAGGAGGAACCTAAGCTGTGGTCCACATCTTCAGCTTGGCCGGTCTGGCTTTCCCTTAGATCCTTGAGAACACCCTGACCAGTGCCGCTAGCGTTCCACTGACCCTGTTCTATACACTGATCAGTCTGCCTGGAGAGTCTGGTGGTGAGCACTTAAGAAGCTGTACAGGCATTTTCCTCAGAGAGTTTAGGGAAAAAGGGGATTTCATCTGTTGCTGTGGCCAGGTGGCTAGCAGCAGCTGCTTTGTGACCAGGATGCTGTGGGTTCAAACCTTGTCAGAAGCATTACATCATCGTGGGATGATGGTTTGTTTTGTTTCTGTTTTTCGGCCAAAAACTGGGTCATATCACAACTGACTGGACTATATGCTTGAAAGTATAGGTGGTGACTCCACGGTCAATTTTTGTTTAATAAACAGATGCTTATCTGATGATGTTAATGAAATTTCCTGTAGAATCAATTGTCAGGTTTATTTGTGTGATATTTGAAGAAAGGAAATATACAGTTTACTTCCCTGTCCTCTAGTTTCAGAACAGCATAAAACTCTGTAGCATCTTTCCTTTGATCCTCATAGTTGTGTGTGAGGAAATCTCAAACTCTGTGATACCCCTAACAAAGAAACATGGAAGTTACCAGCCGCCGTGGCGAAGTGGTTAGCGTCGCGGACTCCCGCTGGGAGGTCGTGGGTTCGAATCCCATCAGAAGTCATGTGGGTTTTTCTGCCCCGACTGGCTCTTACCCAGAGTTGAGTTTGCTGCGGGCTCAGTTGGGAAGACTGGGACCACACAGTCGAGTTTCATCCACACTAATGGATGCGTTTCTGAGAGTGTTGCTCAAATTTTTTGACCAACACTGCAGGTGTCTGTATCTCTCGGGCTGGTTGACGCCGGGATATATTATGAAAGGAAGCGTAGAGTACAGCCCTGTCATGTAGTCTCAGACTGAAATGGAAATCCGTAGCATCATCTTAATCATCCTCATTCTCATCGATCAGCATTAAAAAAAAAAAGAAAAGTCAAATTCTGTGGCCCTTCATGCCCTGCTCTCATGGTGACCTCAGTTTCGATGTCCTCTCCACGTCTATGGCCTTGGTTTGGTCCCATCCGGGCCACCGGTATCGGCGAGTCCATGGGGGCTGTCATTGGACGGACGCGGGTGGCGCCCTCCGGGGGGAGAGCTCACTCATGTCGGCTCTGCGACTAAGCAATTATTGTCGTCAGTAGGGGGCTTAGTAGGTGGTGTCCTGCGTATGTTAGATCAGAACAGGTGCCACTGAACACCACTGAAGTGACTCGGCAGCAGTGCAGTGTCTCCTCGGTGGGTTGCCTCTTGACAGCTTGACATTGACTGCTCCCTGTGGATTACCGGTGCCGGGGCTGTGGTGGGGCCGACTGGGCTGTGGCTGTGGACGGGGTGTCGGAATGAGCGGCGTGGGTGCACTGCCTCTGAAGGTGGCGCAGAGTGGGACAGCAAAAAAAAAAAAAAAAAAAAAAAAAAAAAAAAGAAAAAGAAAAAAAAAAACATGGAAGTTTGGAAAGCTGCAAGCCAGGTGTTTTGTGGAGGGATGTTTGCAAGAATACTTCATGTCTTGCTCTCCTGGTGACCTTGGTTTTGATTTCGTCTGCACATGCATGCCTGTGGTGAATTTATATCATAGCGTTCAGTGTCAGGATATCTATGGGACTGATCCTGGGTGTCGTGACAGTCTTTAATGTTGACAGATCCATAGGACTGGTGTTGGATGTCATGGCTGTCTTCAGTGTTGACAGATCCATAGGATGGATGTTGGATGTCATGACTGCCTTCAGTGTTGACAGATCCATAGGATGGATGTTGGATGTTATGGCTGTCTTCAATGTTGACAGATCCCTAGGACTGATGTTGGATGTCATGGCTGTCTTCAGTGTTGACAGATCCATTGGACTGATGTTGGATGCCATGGCTGTCTTGAGTGTTGACAGATCCATAGGACTGATGTTGGATGTCATGGCTGTCTTCAGTGTTGACAGATCCATTGGACGGATGTTGGATGCCATGGCTGTCTTGAGTGTTGACAGATCCATGGGACTGGTGTTGGATGTCATGACTGTCTTCAGTGTTGACAGATCCATTGGACAGATGTTGGATGTCATGGCTGTCTTCAGTGTTGACAGATCCATTGGACGGATGTTGGATGTCATGGCTGTCTTCAGTGTTGACAGATCCATAGGACTGGTGTTGGATGTCATGGCTGTCTTCAATGTTGACAGATCCATTGGACTGATGTTGGATGTCATGACTGCCTTCAGTGTTGACAGATCCATGGGATGGATGTTGGATGTCATGGCTGTCTTCAGTGTTGACAGATCCATTGGACTGATGTTGCATGTCATGGCTGTCTTCAGTGTTGACAAATTCATTGCACTAATGTTGGATGTCATCGCTGTCTTCAGTGTTGACAGATCCATAGGACTGGTGTTGGATGTCATGGCTGTCTTCAGTGTTGACAGATCCATGGGACTGGTGTTGGATGTCATGGCTGTCTTCAGTGTTGACAGATCCATTGGACAAATGTTGGATGTCATGGCTGTCCTCAGTGTTGACAGATCCATTGGATGGATGTTGGATGTCATGGCTGTCTTCAGTGTTGACAGATCCATTGGACAGATGTTGGATGTCATGGCTGTCCTCAGTGTTGACAGATCCATTGGATGGATGTTGGATGTCATGGCTGTCTTCAGTGTTGACAGATCCATTGGACAGATGTTGGATGTCATGGCTGTCCTCAGTGTTGACAGATCCATGGGATGGATGTTGGATGTCATGGCTGTCTTCAGTGTTGACAGATCCATTGGACTGATGTTGCATGTCATGGCTGTCTTCAGTGTTGACAAATTCATTGCACTAATGTTGGATGTCATCGCTGTCTTCAGTGTTGACAGATCCATAGGACTGGTGTTGGATGTCATGACTGTCTTCAGTATTGACAGATCCATAGGACTGGTGTTGGATGTCATGACTGTCTTCAGTGTTGACAGATCCATGGGACTGGTGTTGGATGTCATGACTGTCTTCAGTGTTGACAGATCCATGGGACTGGTGTTGGATGTCATGGCTGTCTTCAGTGTTGACAGATCCATTGGACTGATGTTGCATGTCATGGCTGTCTTCAGTGTTGACAGATCCATTGGATGGATGTTGGATGTCATGGCTGTCTTCAGTGTTGACAGATCCATTGGACAGATGTTGGATGTCATGGCTGTCCTCAGTGTTGACAGATCCATGGGACTGATGTTGGATTTCATAGCTGTCTTCAGTGTTGACAGATCCATTGGACTGGTGTTGGATGTCATGACTGTCTTCAGTGTTGACAGATCCATGGGATGGATGTTGGATGTCATGGCTGTCTTCAGTGTTGACAGATCCATAGGACAGATGTTGCATGTCATGGCTGTCTTCAGTGTTGACAGATCCATAGGACAGATGTTGGATGCTATGACAGTCTTCTGTGTCAGCTGATCCATGTGGACTGACATTCCTGCGGAGAAGGGTACTAGTGTGTATTGATCTGTAGGGTACTAGTGTGTATGTATCTGTAGGGTACTAGTGTGTATTGATCTGTAGGGTACTAATGGGTATTGATGTGTAGGGTACTAGTGTGTATTGATCTGTAGGGTACTAATGGGTATTGATCTGTAGGGTACTAGTGTGTATTGATCTGTAGGGTAATAGTGTGTATTGATCTATAAGGTACTTATGGGTATTGATCTGTAGGGTACTAATGGCTATTGATCTGTAGGGTACTAGTGGGTATTGATCTGTAGGGTACTAGTGGGTATTGATCTGTATCCTTTCTCCTTCAGTAGGTAACCTTGTGACAACACAAAATTAAGAAAGCCTGATGTGGACATTTGGCACTGGTTCTGTGAAAGAGAAAACCTGTTGTGTGGTTGCATATGAAGAAGTTCTATTGGCCGATGTGCTATGCCTCTGGATCAGGGTGCAAGTATTTTTGTTATTGAGTAAACCGTTTTCGTGGCACAGGATCTAGGGGAAAGCTGTTTGTCAGAGGCACAGCTGGGCTGTTAGTGGCTCTGTTGGTCACAGGTGGGCAGATGCAGCTGTTTTCCTCGGTTTCAGCTTCAGTGTCATCAAGCAGGTGTCACTGCATGTGCAGACTAGTCCATATATGCTACACCACATCCGCTAAGTTTTGAGACCACACTGCGCATAATTTAAAGCTGGTCATGGATAAAAGCACGACTCAAAGTTCATGAATAATCATGCTGGTCAGACCTTGAGAACCTGCCTAACATTGGTTGTGCTGTTTTTCTTATTGTATGTGCATCTGGTGAGTGTACACATGTGTGTGTGTATAGCTGTGTGGGCACCGCCCCACGTGTATGTGCCAGGTATACGAAGACAAGTGCATGTGTGTGTGTGTGTGTGTGTGTGTGTGTGTGTGTGTGTGCGTGATGTGTGTATATGCATGTGTGTATGCATGTGTGTGTATGTGCATGCGTACGCATGCTTGAGTGTGTGTGTGTGTGTGTGTGTGTGTGTGTGTGAGTGCGTGCACATGTGCAGAAATGCATGTGTGTGCGTGATTTGTAGGTTTGTGTGAATGTGATCCTCTGTGCATGTTTCTGCACATGGCTCTGCACATACATGAGTGTCTGTGGTGTCCAGGCTATGTGGAATTTTTTTCCTTTATGGTGTTTTTTTTTTTTTTCGTCCATCATCTCTTTTTTCCATAGAGGGGTCAGAGGTCAGATGGTTACATCTTTTGCCTGCAGAGCTCATGATCATTGACGTGAGCCACTTGTGCTGAGGTCGGATTTTTATGATGCACACAGAATCATGCTCACACAAACCCACAAATCACACACACACATGCACTTCTGGACACACGCACACACACAAACACACATGCATGCACATGCATCCACACATGCACACACACACACACACAGACACACACACACACACACAGTCCACCCAACAATGAATTGGTATCTGCTTCAGTCCAGGGAAGGTAAAAGATGGCAGAAGGAGAGGGGTGGGCTCCGTTTTTTCATCATGATGTGCAGCAGCCATGGTGAACCTCTAGTAGCTGACTGCCTGTAGGGCCACAAGCCACTCTGATTTTAACCTTGATCTTTTATTTTCCTCATGCTGTCTCAGTGACATTATCTCTCCTGTCACTCATTCCACTCACCATACAACAGGCTGACCCACATGTATCCTGTCCCTGCCTCAAGGCTAGCAATTCACCTTGTATATACTTCTCAGTGTGATGGATGACTCGTACTCCAGTTATAGGGCGGGCCACTTGAGGCTTTTGAGACCAGAACGATTCAAGGAGTTGACCAAAAATCTTCATTTGGAATTCTTGCTTGTCCTGTTAAATGGAAGTCCAAGATGCTAAAGGAAAAATTCCATCTTTTGATGGTTGGATATGTATTGTAATGTTTTGCATCCAGTGAAAACAGTTCTCATGTCCCCTGTTCAATCCAGATTATTTCATTGATATCTTTTATTTGTTTCAATTTTTTTTCCATTTCTGATTGACTTCATTTTCTTTGTGTGTGAGTGTGCAAACATGAGTGTTTGCAGGCAGGTGGGCATGTCTGTTTGCATGCATGTGTGATGGTGTGGAGGGGTAAGGGGTGTGCAGGTGAAGACAGGCAGATGGTGGTAAGTGCAGGAACCAAGGGACAGCAGCCAGTCAAGAAGACACAAGAGGATGATGTGGAGTTTTTGTCCTCTATTTTCCTTCCATATTGAGCTCAAACCAGGAACACAGCCCTGGGAACTCTTTCTCTCTCTCAGCACTCAGCGAACTGAGCACTCTCACTGCATACTCCGTATGCACTCTCGAGGACACACTTGGGGACACTCTGGGGAACACTGCTTGCGCTCATTTATATTGCTTTAAGGGTGAGATTAACGTCCTATCAGCCTGAGGCCCTTAAGGACAAGGTTCCTGCAGACATAGGTCTGCATGCTTGTGGCAACTGCTGTCGCCTGGCAGTAGTGGGTAGGTTTCAATGAGGGCCATCGCATTTGTCGTTCAGAGCTCATGTTCCTCTTGAACATTGGCTCAGTTCTGGTCGTGATCTTCTTGAATGTTGGTTCAAGTTTGGTGAAATTGGTCTTGAACGTTGGTTCAATTTGAGGTTGTTGGTCAACCGACGATGGGCGTTGGTGTGTGTTGCCTGCTGTCCCCTAAACATCAGGCTGTCTTCAGGACCTGACCGGGCGGCCTTCTTCATGCTCAGGTGGTGATGGTCCTGTGCCGCATGAGGCCGCCTCAAGGAGGGAGCAGGATGAAAGTCGCTGGAGTGCTGCATGAGTCCCAAAAACTTGGCGGGCACTCTCTGACTGTGGCCAAGAGGGCATTTTTCAGCCCAACCCCGTAAGGAGTGCCCCCATGTCTGTCACCCCACAAAACAGCATGGTATTCCAGGCCACAGTAGTCACAGTCAGGCAGTGCTGCTTTGCCGATCGCCCCCCATCTCCAGGAGCCGTCCCCCGGTGACACAGGCTAGACCCACCGTCACCCACATGGCTGGAAGGTTGTCTGCGCCGCCCGACACTGATCTCTCACACCAGTGTCCCTTAAAGGAGAGCTGCCACCTCTCCCCTGGCATCCACTGCTGTACAGCACTCGCACTCAATTCAGCGCCTCAAATATATATACAGGTGACCCGGACCGCAAAGCAGACAACACAGTGCCACACTCGAAATGGGCCTTGCGAGACAAAAAATGACAAAATTTGTGCTATCTGACGCAGCTTTTGTGTTGTCTAGCTCACCGCCCGTTCAAAGTATCCAAACATATTTGATATCGATGAAAACCTCAGAACCCAAGGAATAAAATGCGATAAGTCATGTTTGACAATTCTGTGGCTGTGTGAAGTAATTGGTGATTAAAGTCCGAGAATGAAGCCACTTTTAACGAGTTTATGTCATATTTTCCTCTGTTTCGATGAAAAATACCAAACAGCATGAAATAATTTTGTAATGAATGAATAGCTGGCATTTCGCTCTTTTTATACATATAAATTTCATTATCCAAGATGCCGTCTGAGCGGAGAACTTGGTGTTTAAAAATTTGATCGGAAACACAACTTGCTTTCATCGCCACATGGCCGTCACCATGTGCCTCTAACACAATCTTCAATAAAATGTTATTCTGTTGAAATGGTCCATCGGATGATAATTTTTATATATTTTCGGTTGCTTCTATCATAGAAGTGGAGTCACTTAAAAGATTTCGATTGGGAAGCCCAAATTTCATAAAACGACAATTTAGATCAAAACTCAACTATCAACAAAGAAGGCGACCTGCACAAGGGACCAGCGCCGTCAGTCCTTTCGTATAGTCACAAGCTTGTACAGAAAAGATCATAGGCATGCGATATACGAAATGAGAGCTGATGGACTATACTTTCAATGTGCTTTCATGGATTCTTTCATACTTTTTGTGAAATCAAGAATTATATGGTTTGTTCGTCAGACAATTCAAAATGGCGCCAAGATCAATTATGCGAAATACCAATTTTAGAGAAAATATGAGCTTCTCAGTCCAACACGATTGTAATGAATAGAATACATTAATTTTTGTGACTTCAGTGACATGTACACATCTATGTAGGTTCTGAGGTATTTATGATTTAAAGAATTTACACAATTAAAAAAAAAATTTGAGATTCAACCAAGGGAGGTAAGGGGGAAGATAACTCATGAACAAAATGATTTGTTTACGATGGGTGACCAAGAAATATACACTTTTAGTACCCGGCTACACATGCATGTGTGAACATGCAGTTCAGTTTGTCTCAGTGTGTTGCTTTAATGTCAGTGTTTGTTTTTGTTCATCATTTTTTAACAACTTCACTCTGTGTGTGTGTGTGTGTGTGTGTGTGTGTGTGTGTGTGTGTGTGTGTGTGTGTGTGTGTGTACACGTGCATGTCTGAGCACAGGCGTGCTTTCATGGATGTTTTATTGGTATCCCATTTAATGCACTTCCATTCCTGGTTTCTGACTGACATACATACTGACAGCTGTTCTTGTTTGTTCTGTGGCCAGCACAACATCATGACCACCAACAGGTTTCTGTGTGACTGACTGGCTGTTCTTGTTTGTTCTGTGGCCAGCACAACATCATGAGCACCAACAGGTTTCTGTGTGACTGACTGGCTGTTCTTGTTTGTTCTGTGTGACTGACTGGCTGTTCTGTTTGTTCTGTGGCCAGCACAACATCATGAGCACCAACAGGTTCTGTGTGACTGACTGGCTGTTCTTGTTTGTTCTGTGTGACTGACTGCTGTTCTTGTTTGTTCTGTGTGACTGACTGGCTGTTCTTGTTTGTTCTGTGTGACTGACTGGCTGTTCTTGTTGTTCTGTGTGACTGACTGGCTGTTCTTGTTTGTTCTGTGGCCAGCACAACATCATGAGCACCAACAGGTTTCTGTGTGACTGACTGGCTGTTCCTGTTTGTTCTGTGGCCAGCACAACATCATGAGCACCAACAGGTTCTGAGTGATTGACTGGCTGTCCCTGTTTGTTCTGTGGCCAGCACAACATCATGAGCACCAACAGGTTCTGAGTGATTGACTGGCTGTTCCTGTTTGTTCTGTGGCCAGCACAACATCATGAGCACCAACAGGTTCTGAGTGATTGACTGGCTGTTCTTGTTTTGTTCTGTGGCCAGCACAACATCATGAGCACCAACAGGTTTCTGTGTGACTGACTGGCTGTTCCTGTTTGTTCTGTGGCCAGCACAACATCATGAGCACCAACAGGTTCTGTGTGACTGACTGGCTGTTCTGTTTGTTCTGAGTGATTGACTGGCTGATCTGTTTGTTCTGTGGCCAGCACAACATCATGAGCACCAACAGGTTTCTGAGTGATTGACTGGCTGTTCTGTTTGTTCTGTGGCCAGCACAACATCATGAGCACCAACAGGACCAGCGATCTGACCTGTCTGAACATGTCAGGGGTGGAGATGTTGACTGACGCTTTCTTCTACATCTTGAGGTGTGACAATGTCAGCTTCTATGTGCTCAAAAAGATCATCTTATCAGGTAACTGGCAAAAGGGAACTGCTTATCTGTGGTGGGAGAGGCTGGGGTTTTGTTTGTATGTTCGTTGTTAAATGAGAGGCTTTAAATGTGAAGTTGGACCTTCCCCCCTTCCCTCCCCCCAACTCCACACCTTCATTGTGACTGTATATGTGTGTGCTTGGTTTGAACATATAATGTATCTGGTTTTTGTAGGGGTTTTTGTGTGTTTGTTTCTTTGTTATTTTTGGTCTTTTTTGGGTGGTGGTGGTGGTGGTGGGGTGGTGGTGGTGGTGGCAGGGGTGGTATGAGTAAGGGGGAAAGTGGGAGGGGCAGGGTTGTGTCAGGTAAATGAGGAGCACCAGTCTTGGTAACAGTCCTCAAGATGAACTGCCGATTTGTTTCCCTATAACTTTCTTCCATTTTTTTTTAAACTAATGTTAAGATCAGATCTATGTAATTGTCACTAGCATATTTCAGCCAGTTGACAGTAATGTATATAGCAGTAAAGAAATAGATGGGGGAAAAAAGAAATTGCAAAAATGTTATATAAATATAGAAAAGCATACAGGAAGAAGACAAGCTACAAATATTGGGAAATGACATCTGGATGTGGGTAAAAAAAATCGTTACAATGAAATATTCCTTTTCTTTTCAGCATCAGTCCCCAAAGCTTGTACACACACATGATAAGAACAGAAGACAGGAGAGCCATTGGGGTGATTATGATTTCACTTGCATGTTTTTTTTTTTTCAGATAGAGAGGGCTGTCAGTTTTGGTTCACCATCACAGTGTATTGTGGAATTATGCAACATCCAAATCAGCAAGCAGAAGCGTATATTTGATAACATGTGGTTGATGAAGCTTTGTGGATGGTTGTGGGCAGGGTGTCACCACTTGACTGACCTGGGGATGAAATGGATGGCTGAAATATGTCCACAGTTGATGGGGGTAAGTGTGACCTTTGGGGGACATGCCCAGTTTGGATGAGGGTGGAGTGACATATGTGTAGTCAGGGGTTGCTGCTGGTCTCTGTTGTTTTTAACTGTGTATTCCTTGCATTCCATCTAGTGCCTTGATTCTGTAAAGAGATGGTTATGGTATGGGTAGACGTCCTGTGAAGTATTTTGTGATTGGTTCATAGTGACAAGTTGCTGGAGATTTTTTTTCTTTCGATGTTTTCTGTGATCTGTGTGGTTCGCGAGGATTGGAAGGGAAAGGGGGGGGGGGGGGGGGGGGGGGGGGGGGGGGAGGGAGGGCTATATGCATGATAACTGTAATGACATGTGGCTGTGATACCTCGACAGCTGGATTTGCATGGGTGCAGCAAAGTGACGGAAAAGGGTCTGACACCAATCGTCAAGCTTTGTTCCGAACTTGAGAACCTGGAAATTGTTGGAACCAAATATGGGACGCATTCCTATCGAAATTGGTGAGTATCTCCTCAAAACGTTAGGAATGAGGAAAGGGTCAATCACAGGATGGTAAAGGACTATTTAGTGGTGGGATGTTGCCATCTAATGTCATATGAATTTAGTATGGAGAATGCCAGATGTGACTGAGCATTCAGCGGATTATGAAGTGCTGGTAAAAACACACAGCCAGTAAAATGCTGGACATTTAAATGATTCAGCCAATAGGATACTAGGATCTAAAGACATATTCAACCAGTATGATGCTAAGATCTGCAGGCATATTCAGCCAATAGGATGCTGAGATCTGAAGACACATTCAGCCAATAGGATGCTCAGATCTGAAGGCACATTCAGCCAATAGAACACTGAGATCTGAAGGCACATTCAGCCAATAGGATGCTCAGATCTGAAGGCACATTCAGCCACTAGGATGCTAAGATCTGAAGGCACATTCAGCCAATAGAATGCTTAGATATGAAGACACATTTAGCCAATAGGATGCTAGGATCTGAAGACACATTCAGACAATAGGATGCTAGGATCTGAAGGCATGTTCAGCCAATAGGATGCTAAGATATGAAGACACGCTCAGCCAATAGGATGGTAGGGTCTGAAGGCACGTTCAGCCAATAGAATGCTAAGATCTGAAGACATGTTCAAGATCTGAAGACACGCTCAGCAATAGGATGGTAGGGTCTGAAGACATGTTCAGCCAGTAGGATGCTAAGATATGAAGACATGTTCAGCCAATAGGATGCTAAGATATGAAGACATGTTCAGCCAATAGGATGCTAAGATCTGAAAGCACATCAGCCAATAGGTTGCAAAGATCTGAGGGCACATTCAGCCAATAGGTTGCAAAGATATGAAGACATGTTCAGCCAATAGGATGCTAAGGTCTGAAGGCACATTCAACCAATTGGATGCTAGGATCTGAAGCACATTCAGCCAATAGGATACAGTGATCTGAAGGCACATTCAGCCAATAGGATGCTAGGCTCTGAAGGCACATTCAGCCAATAGGATGCCAGCTCTGAAGGCACATTCAGCCAATAGGAATCTAAGATCTGAAGACACATTCAGCCAATAGAACACATGAGATCTGAAGCACATTCAGGCAGTAGAATACTAGGATCTGAAGACACATTCAGCCAGTAGAATACTAGGATCTGAAGTCACATTCAGCCAATAGAATGCTAAGATCTGAAGGCACATTTAGACAGTAGATGCTAAGGTCTGAAGGCACATCCAGCCAATATTATGCTAAGATCTGAAGGCACATTCAGCCAATAGGATGCACAGATCTGAAGTCACATTCAGCCAATAGGATGTTAAGATCTGAAGGCGCATTCAGCCAATAGGATGCTAAGTTCTGAAGACACGTTCAGCCAATAGGATGCTAAGATCTGAAGGCACACTAAGCCAATATGATGCTAAGAACTGAAGGCACATTCAGCCAATAGGATGTTAAGATCTGAAGGCACATTCAGCCAATAGGATGCAAAGATATGAAGACATGTTCAGCCAATAGGATGCTAAGATCTGAAGGCACATTCAGCCAATAGGATGCTAGGATCTGAAGACACATTCAGACAATAGGATGTTAAGATCTGAAGACCCATTCAGCCAATAGAAGATAAGAAGATCTAAGGGCACATTCAATCAGTAGGATGCTAAGATCTGTTGGCGCATTCAGCAAATAGATGCTAGGCTCTAAAGGCATATTTAGCAGCTAGGATTCTGAGATTAAAGTTAGTTTCAGTCAGTATGATTTTAGATCTGAATACACAATTAGGGAATAAGATGATAGACTCTAAGGCACATTAGACGAGGATGCTAAGATCTAAAGGTTCATTCAAGCTGAAGGATTCAAGGATTTAAAAGCATATTTAACCTATAAGATGTCAGGATCTGAAAAGCCCATTCAGCCAGCTGGATGCTGAGTCAAAGGGCACAGTTCACCAGTAGGATGCTAGGTTTGAAGGATGCATTCAACCAATAGGAAATTCAGTCTTAAGGCCTTTTTAGCCAAAAGGATATGTATGTTAAAAGCACATTCTGTTGATAATAGCATGATCTGGTGAAAAGGCCCTGTATTTATGTGTGTGTGTGTGTGTGTGTGTGTGTGTGTGTGTAGAGATAGACAGATAAATAGATATATTTGTATATATATGTATATGTGTATGTAGATAGACAGAGATAGATATATGGATGTTGTAGATAGTTATGAATTTTTTTTTGTTAATTTTTAATGCTCATGGTAAAGTTTTTCCCCTTTGTGTGACAGTTTTTGAAAGGGCCCCATATGATCAGCTGGGCAATGATTACACTAAATATAAAACAAACGCAACTCTTGTCATGAAATATGTGTGTTTTTCATAGCTGATCTTCATCTCCATCATCCTAACCATTATCTTCATTGTTTTCACATAATGATGTCTCTCTGTTGACTTCATTTTCTGTCTTTAATTGAAAGAAAAATAAAAGCATGATACATCTTTCAACAAAGTGGTTTCCAGGTAAAATCCAGGCATATCATGACATGCTCCACAGGCAAAACTTTGAGTCATCAGCAGATCTTTGTTAAAAAGTTGTAAGGTGCAGTGTTTCCCTGCCCTATAGTAAGGTGTGGTGTTTCCCTGCCCTGCAGTAAGGTGCGGTGTTTCCCTGCCCTGCAGTAAGGTGTGGCGTTTCCCTGCCCTGCAGTAAGGTGCGGCGTTTCCCTGCCCTGCAGTAAGGTGCGGCGTTTCCCTGCCCTATAGTAAGGTGTGGTGTTTCCCTGCCCTGCAGTAAGGTGCGGCGTTTCCCTGCCCTATAGTAAGGTGCGGTGTTTTCCCTGCCCTGCAGTAAGGTGCAGTGTTTTTCCCTGCCCTGCAGTAAGGTGCGGTTTTTCCTGCCCTGCAGTAAGGTGCAGTGTTTCCATGCCCTATCGGCCATAGGGGCAGCATGTTTGCTGTGAGTGCAATGAACTGTCAGAGATTCACTGTGTCTAGGGCAAGGCATGACGGAACTGTCAGAGATTCACTGTGTCTAGGGCAAGGCATGACGGAACTGTCAGAGATTCACTGTGTCTAGGGCAAGGCGTGATGGAGCTGTCAGAGATTCACTGTGTCTAGGGCAAGTGTGATGGAACTGACTGAGATTCACTGTGTCTAGGGCAAGGCGTGATGGAACTGACAGAGATTCACTGTGTCTAGGGCAAGGTGTGATGGAACTGACAGAGATTCACTGTTTCTAGGGCAAGGTGTGACGGAAGGCAAAGCCAGTTCCTTTGGTTCCGCCACCTCTGACCTCCCTCAAACCGAGTCAGGTACCTGTTGACAGGTGTTATCAGGATGGGGGAAAACTGGGACAGGTGGTAGGAGACAGGGGGAGGGATGGTAGGTTTGGATGCAGGCAGAGGGCAAGGGAATAATGAGAGCGAGAGTTAAGACAGTCTGATTTGTGAAGGGGAGGGTAGTCCGAAAAGAAGAGCAGGAAGGGGACCAGAACCTGGGAAAGAGATTTATGTTGTCTGCTTGTGTTTCAGGGAAAACCAAAAAAGGTGATCTGCAAGCCCAGGCAGCCCCCATCATCTCTTCAGGGTTTGCTAACATCTCCAGAAAATGGAAGTCAAAGAAGGAATACAAATGTATGTGTTGCTTGGTGGGACGTGTTTGTGTTGCAATGTTGAGAAAACACCTGTGTTTTGCTTGATGCAGAATGTGCATATCATTCACTTCAAAACGTATTGGTTGCTTTGGGGAATTATTTTTGTGTTGTTTGTTGTGTATTGTCTTTTGGAAGAATGGATGTATTGCTGGGTGGAAAATGTACATGTTGCATGTCAGAAAATGTTTTAATTTGCTTGGTTGGAAAATGAATAATTTGGATGTTGAGAAAGGAGAACTGATTCCCCAGGGTGTGACAAGTTAAGCAGAATGGCTGGCACACTCAGCACTTCCTTGTTTTATCAGCGTCAGTGTCAGTGATATCGATGGTTGAACTGCTATAATGTGAATTGCTGTATATTTGTACAAAAATGTGTGTTTGGTGGTGGTTTTTTGATCGCAGGATTTCATTTTTGAAAAAAAACCTTTTTACTCCCCCCAAAGAGGTTTTATTTTACCCTGCCTCTGCAGATACGCATGTTGGTTGGTTGATTGGACTGTTAACAAAACTGCCCCAAAAGTGATGAACTAATGTCAATGCAACTTAAAGGAAAACTGGAATGTGGCCCAAACGCCTTAAACAGTAAAGTTTCTTCTGATCTGGATCCAGAATCGACTCAGCAAGATTACACAAAGACTGTCAATTTGATCGTAACCAAATTGATGCAAAGATAGGAGACGGTCCTGGGTCAAACGTTTTCAACTTTTGTGAGTATCTGTAGTGCAGATTTGAATCAAAGGGTAGACCCAGGATCTGCTGGACTCTGGTGGACTTTGAGCTCTCTGAAGTGTCCACCTTTTAATGTGGTGACCGCCATGACATGGCCCCTGTGGGGTCCCCTGCAGGGAGTGTCAAAAACGAAAACTGACGAAAAGTGCAGGACTCCTCCTTCTGTGTGAATTTGTGGATTTCATGGAAGAGTAAAAATGAGAATCTGCAGGTCTGCAGGTGGGAGGGGAGTGGGGGGAAGGGGGGGGGGGGGGGGGGGGAGGGGAGATGTTTCAGAAAAAAAAATCAAGGGAGAAGTTAAGCATGTTACAGATAGGGTTAATGGTTAAATTAGTTTATTGATAAATTTTTTTGCACACACACACACACATACACATACACACACACACACACACACACACACACACACACACACACACACAGAGAACCTAACATTGTCTTGCCTTTAGCAGGGGAGATGGAACAGTGACAGTCCAATCTTGTGAAAAGGTTTTACACAAGATTTGTGATGTCAGTGTCATCTGCGGTCATGTGATGTCAGTGTCATCTGCTGCCATGTGATGTCAGTGTTATTCGCTGCCATGTGATGTCAGTGTCATTCGCTGCCATGTGATGTCAGTGTCATCTGCTGCCATGTGATGTCAGTGTCGTCTGCTGCCATGTGATGTCAGTGTCATCTGCTGCCATGTGATGTCAGTGTCGTCTGCTGCCATGTGATGTCAGTGTCAT
>JADBJO010016093.1:0-10000 GCA_016801955.1 Conus betulinus | reverse complement strand
GAGACCCGGACCACAAAGCGGACAACACAGCGCCGCACTCAAAATGAGCCTCGCGAGACATTAGACACAAAATTTGTGCTATCTGTCTCAGCTTCTGCGTTGTCTAGCTCGCTGTACGTTCTAAGTATCTAAACATATTTGCTATCAATGAAAACCTCTGAACCCAAGAAATAAAATGCAATAGGTCATATTTGACAATTCTGTGGCTGTGTAAAGTTATTGGTGATTAAAGTCCGAGAATGAACCCATTTCTAATGAGTTTACATCATATTTTCCTCTATTTTGATGAAAAATACCAAACAGGATGAAATAATTTTGTAAGGAATGAATAGCTGGCATTTCGCTCTTTTTTATACATATAAATTTCATTATCCTAGATGCTGTCTGAGCGGAGAACTTTGTGCTTAAAATTTGATCAGAAACACAACTTACACACTAACACGATCTTTGATAAAATGTTCTTTTTTGAAATGGTCCATCAGATGATAATTTTGATATATTTTCGGTTCCTGCTATCATAGAAACGGATTAATTAAAAAGATTTCAATTGGGAAGTCCGAATTTAGTAAAACGACAATTTAGATCAAAACTGCGACAATCAATAAAGGAGGCGACTCGCTCAAGGGACCGGCGCTGTCAGTCATTTCGTATAGTTGCAAGCTTGTACAGAAAAGATCATAGGCATGCGACATACGAAATGAGAGCTTATGGACTTTACTTTCAATGCGCATTCATGGATTCTTTGGATTCTCTCGTACTTTCTGCGAAATCAAGAATTATTTATGGTTTGTTCGTCGGACAATTCAAAATGGCACCACGATCAATTGTGCGAAATACCAGTTTTAGAGAAAAATATGGGCTTCTCATCCAACACGATTGTAATGAATAGGATACATTAATTTATGTGACTTCAGCGACCTATACACAACTATGTAGGTTCTGAGGTATTCATGATTTAAAGAATTTACACAGTAAGAATGAGATTCAACCAAGGGAGGTAAGGGGAAGATAACTCATGAAACAAATATCTCATCTACGACGGGTGACCAAGAGATATACACTGTTAACGCCCGCTACATAAGCATCATGGAGCAGATGTTTCAAAATGTTGTAGCGAGTGCATCTCTGAGGTTGGTAAGTATTATGATACAGATGTTGCAAAAGTACCACAGTGAGATCAGCTGGTATTGTGAGGTAGATTTGTAACAGGCTGTGATGAGCGCCACAGTGAGATTGATGAGTATTATTATGCAAATATTGCAATTATTATGCAAATATTGCACACTGCAGTGGTGAGTGCCTTGGTGAGATTGGTGAGTATATTGATGACGATGTTGCAAACATGCAGTGGTGACTGCCTGTGGCCTCGGCAGGATTGGTTAATAATATGACGCAGATGTTGCAAAACACTGTGGTGAGTATCTCAGCGAGACTGACCTGTGTTGTGTTTGTGGATGTTGCAAAACACTGTGGTGAGTATCTCAGCGAGACTGACCTGTGTTGTGTTGCAGATGTTGCAAAACACTGAGGTGAACGCCCCAGTGAAGTTGGTTGGTATTATAATGCAAATACTGCAACATGCAGTTTTTAGTGTCTTCATGAAATTGCTTTGTATTGTGATGCAGATGTTGCAAAACACAATGAGATTGGTTACTACTATGATGCAGTTATTACAACATTGCGGTGATGAGAGCCTTCATGAGACTGGCTGGTATTGTGATGCAGATGTTGCAAAACACTGTGGTGAGTCCCGGGAGCATTGTGATCTTGACCTACCAGTGCGGGAGCGAAGATGAGACGACCTTGGGCAACAGACTGGCTGCCACTCTGGCATTGACGCTGGCCAAGGTGAGGGACTGCTGTGGAGATCCTCGTCTCAGTGTTGACTGTGGAGGAGTGTCAGAGAGAGGCAGGGGTAGACAACTGCTGACAACGTGGCTTGTGAAATTAATTATTCTTGTCCCTTGAACCTTTATAACGATAAAATCATAGATTGGATGTAAGTAGGAAAAAGAGGACATGCCACAAAGAAAGGGTGAATTGGCCTGGTGCAGCTCTTAGCTCTTTATCTCTGACTGTATCGTATGTAGATAGAAACTGTGTCAAAATGGTTGTTACGAATTCAAAAGATTCATTATGGTTTAGAAAAATCAGATATTGAGGTGTAAAAGTTTGGGTCGCAAAATAGTCAAAATATCCATAGAACAGGTTTCTTCTTCTTTTTTTTTTTTTTTTTTTTAATAAGCAGCTTTTGCTTTCAAGTACTTATAAAGACCATTGCCATCAGCCTGATTCTCTGAAGTGCTGTGCAGTAATAAGTAATTATGGCACAGCATCTAAAAGGAAATTAACCTACCGTTCAATTTTTTTTTTCTGAGCATAAGTTACTATTGAATGGTGTCAGGAATTTCTTTTGTGTTTTGTTTTAAAACCCAGTGTTCAACCCTTCATTTAGGTATTGAATATTTCCAGAGGTTTTAATAATCCAGTCTTCTCCCTTGATTCATAGCATGAGAAGACTTCAGTATGTTTTTATGATGCACTCTTCAGCCCTTTATCTGGATGTGAGAATACTCAGGCATTGTTTGTTTTTCATGATGATTGTTGCTATTATTCATCAAGGTGTGAAAAGATACTCAGGGTGTGTGTGAACTGGTGTTTGATCACTTTTGCAAGGTGTGAAGCTGTTCGTCTCTCTCTTTTCTCTGTAGTCAACATCTCAGATGATCCGGATAAGACTATTCATGTCACAAATGTATCATGAATTTCATGGAGGGATGACACATCGATCAATGATTGGAAACCCCAGTCAGGACCATTCATGTAGAAATTTTCAGCCTGTGATGGCGTCTCATTGACAGAGAGAATGACACCAGCAGACTGGCTGAGGACCATGCACAATTAAGCACCTTGACTGCCTCCTCCGTCACAAGACACAGGAGCATCTTAGTCTGAATCTAAGATGGCGTCTACATACAAATGAGTGTGGTGGAACAACAAAAATTTTTGTTTATGCTGATTTGTCTTCAGTGTACTTTCTGTTTATCTGTTCTCAAACCTTTCACTGTAGCTCCACAGTACACAGCCACACTCAGTCATTCTACTAGTGACAGCAGGCAACGCAGAGCTCTCTGTGACGGAAGAGGAGACTGCACTGTGGGTGTGTAATGGGTCTTGTTTTGAGTCGGGTACCAAGCCAGTAGTTGATGATTAGTAGTGCCAGACTGGTCGGTGAGCATGCCCTTTGCAGTAGGTGCTGTCATTTCATCCCTCCAGCTGCCCCAGTGGTTATTCCAGTATCCAAGATCCTTACTTTCCCAACAGGAATGGACATGTGATGATACTGTCGTAATATCCCCTCCCTTCTTCCTGCTCCTTTCCACTCACCTCACCAGTTAGCCCTGGGAATATACTGACACCAAAGTTTAGACTCTCTCCACAAGCTTGGATGTGTGGTGATACTGTCTCTATCCCCCACCCCCCCCCCCATCCCCCCTCCACTTGTAAGGCAAGTGTCACATGAAATTTCTGTGGACAGTCTTAGCAACTAACTCCAAAACTATAGATACGAAAGTTACAGAAGTCTGCATTGTTTGCGGAAAGTATGTTTCATACAGTAAGTTTTCCTTGCATTTTATCACCAGTATGATGAAACAATCTGTTGGAACACTAAGTATTGATGAAGGAATGAAGGATCTGTTCAGTTCACTTTTTTCAAGAGCCATGCATCACTGGACAATTAAAAGATGAAGAAAAAAAGCCCCAGTAATATGTTACAGAAAAATGATATCTTCCTAGCTTTTAACGTGCGTTTACAAAGTTACAACAGTTTGAATAAAGCAGTCATGGTATTCAAACTGAATGACCAACCATGTCAAGGTGGGAGGGTTGTACAGCCAGTTACTGTGTCAGGCCTGAGATGGTTAATGCTGAATTGGATTCGGTTAGTAACACAGAGTTTGATTGCACACATCCCTGAGACTGGTTCAGGCAGCCGAAACAGGTCCTTTTTGTTTGTGTGTTTTTGTTTTCATTTTGCATGAAATAATCTCTATTTCTTTATCAAATTTGAACTTTGTCTATGACATTGACCCATGTCCATGGCTTTTGCTTTCAGTGTCCCAGCAATTCGTAATGACAGGAAACTGAAGTCAGACCTATTGTGGGGTGTCGGACCCGAAGTGGAGATGTCATGATGTCATTGTCATCCCTGTTTTTTGTCTGTCTCTCCATCCTGTGCCCACTCAGGGACCTTACTCCCATCCTGCTCATTCTGGTTTTCCATTTTGATTGCCCCCTTCCCCTCAACACCCCCACCCCACCCCCTGATCTTTCCACATCTTTTTGTCATTTGTTTGTTAGAGAGTTTCAGGTCCTATTGGCCTGAGGCCCTTAAGGACATGGTGCACTTGCAGACGTCGGATCTGCATGATATGCGGCATCTGTTGTCGCGCAGGCAGTAGCAGGTGAGCTGTGTGTGGGGCAGTCGCTTTTCTCTTTCCGAGCTCTTGTTCCTCTTGAACTTTGGTTCATTTTCGGCTGTTGGTTGGCCAACGATGGGTTTCGGTGTATTGCACCTCTTTTCCCCTAACTAAAGGCTGTGTTCAGGACCACCAGGTGGCCTCCTTCATGCTCAGGTGGTGATGCTCCTGTGCTGCATGAGGCTGTCTCAAGGAGGGTGCAGGATGAAAGTTGCTGGAGCGCTGCATTAGTCCCTAATATTTGGCGGGTACATGCAGACTGTGGCCAAGAGGGCAATTTTTCAGCCCAACCCCATAAGGAGTGCCCCCATGTCTGCAAGGCTCAGAACATGGTTCCCAGCCACGGTGATTGCAGTCAGGCAGCGCTCCATCACCGATCGCCCTACATCTTCAGGAGCCATCCCCAGGTGACACAGGCTAGACCCACCATTACATATAGGGGTGGAAGGCTTGCTGCATCACCTGACTCTGACCTCTCACATCAGTGTCCTTCAGAGGCGATCTGCCACTTCTCCCTTGGTGTCATCTTCTATGCCACACTCGCAGTGAACGATTTTCCACTTCTGTATCTGTGGTGAATTTAAGTAGGTCAAACTGTCCGTTGTGGACAGATTCTGTTGTTGGAGAGATGTGAGGGGATGGAGGGGGAAGGTATGTTTCCACTCAGTCTGGCTGTGTAGTAGTTTAGCCCTCGTTGTCATCAGTGTAGGAATTTAAGGGCTGTTTTTATGATAAAAGACAGGGTTTACTGAACACCCCTTAAGTGACTCAGCAGCAGTGCAGATTCTCCTCAGTTAGGGGGTCTCCTAATAACCTGACCTAGACAGCTCCCCAACAACTGCTGAAGCCTGGATTGCAGGCGCTGGGTATGGCAATCAGAGTAAGAGGCAAAACAGAAGCTGCCAGAAAGACATGGATAAACAGGTGACCAGTGAACAGGACTAGGCTGCGGTTCCAGAGTGGAGCGAAGATGGCACACTCAGCCGCAGGTGCAGAAGCTGACCAGGACCAGAAACTCCAGTGGTGAGACTGGTTCTGATGGGATCCGAACCCAGTCCTCAGCCCATAATGCCAATCATTTCTTCCTAGTGGGTTGGTCTGATTTAGGTCATCCATCACGTGTGGTGATGAGAGTCTCTAGGTGTCAGCCAGGAATGTTTGCCATGCTGTCAGAGCCCTGATGTGGTGGTGATGACGCTGGGATTGCCGCCCGCCAAAGAGCAGAAGGGTGGCCAGGAGAAACTGGTGCAGCAAGCCATGACGGCCCGCCTGATGCTCTGGAGAAACTGGGAGGAGTTCACCCGTGATCCAGCTGTGTGAGTGAGTTGCCGGGAACACTGGGTGCAATGTGTTTCTTGTCACCTGTAGTGGAGTTGTTGTATGCATCCTGTGTTTCTTGTCATCTAAATTGTAGTTGTTGTATGCAGCCTGTGTTTCTTGTCATCTAAATTGTAGTTGTTGTATGCAGTCTGTGTTTCTTGTCACCTGTATTGTTTGTTGTGTATGCAGTCTGTGTTTGTTTCTTGTCACCTGTATTGTTGTTGTTGTATGCAGTCTGTGTTTCTTGTCACCTGTATTGTTGTGTGTTGTATGCAGTCTGTGTTTCTTGTCACCTGTATTGTTGTTGTTGTTGTATGCAGTCTGTGTTTCTTGTCACCTGTATTGTTGTTGTTGTTGTATGCAGTCTGTGTTTCTTGTCACCTGTATTGTTGTTGTTGTTGTTGTATGCAGTCTGTGTTTCTTGTCACCTGTATTGTTGTTGTTGTTGTATGCAGTCTGTGTTTCTTGTCACCTATATTTGTTGTTGTTGTTTGTATGCAGTCTGTGTTTCTTGTCACCTGTATTGTTGTTGTTGTATGCAGTCTGTGTTTCTGTGTCACCTGTATTGTTGTTGTTGTTGTATGCAGTCTGTGTTTCTTGGCACCAGTAATTTTATTATTGTATGCAGTCTGTGTTTCTTGTCACCCTTATTGTTGTTGCTGTTGTATGCAGTCTGTGTTTCTTGTTACCTGTATTGTTGTTGTTGTTGTTGTTGTTTGCAGACTGTGTTCTTGTCACCTATATTGTGGTTGTTGTATGCAGTCTGTGTTTCTTTTCACCTATATTGTTGTTGTATGCAGTCTGTGCAGTCTGTGTTTCTTGTCACCTATATTGTTGTTGTACGCAGTCTGTGTTTCTTGTAACCTATATTGTTGTTGTTGTTGTATGCCATCTGTGTTTCTTGTCGCCTATATTGTTGTTGTTGTTGTGTATGCCATCTGTGTTTTCTTGTCACCTGTATTCTTGCAGTTGTTGTTGTATGCAGTCTGTGTTTCTTGTCATCTATACTGTTGTTGTTGTTGTTGTTGTATGCAGTCTCGGGTTTAACCCTTTCCCTGCCATTCTGCCTAAGTTCGTGCCTGCTGAAGCCCTGACTGCCTGCGTGCAGTGCACTGTGACGCTGGGTGCCTGGACACAGTGGTGTCATGGGTGGCTTCACTAAATCGACTGCATCGGACTCACCAAAGCATCAGCTGTTTTGTGCTTTTTGAGTTTGCATTAGCAATGCCTGGTCACTGAACACTGATGTGTTTTAGAAAGGATTACTGCTTGGCCGATCTGATGTGATAAGAAATCTGAAGAATCACTTAAGCAAACAAGAGCAAAGCCACTATACCATAGACCATCTTTCAGATCTGAACATCAAGAGAGGAAGTGGCCGCACATCCAGACTAAGGGAAGAGCAAGAAACATCACCAACCAAACAAAACATTGGAATAATTTCAAGGCCAACATTGCGAAGACTCCTAGAGATTGGGCAAACTCATACTGGGCCTTTCCAATAACAGACACAAAAGATGAAACACATGTCAACTGAGATAAGACTTTGAATCTCTCAGGGTCCCCAGCGTATACTGTAGACGTGTGTGCGCTGGTGTGTGTTCATCAGTGGGTGATGCCCAGCATGTTAATTAGAGTGTCCATGGACATCATGTGTGTGCACACACGAGAGCGTGTATGCACTTATATGCTGTAATTGATGGTCTTGTTCTTGTTCGTAAGTCATTTTCTGGACATTCACACAAGAAGTCACAACACACACACATACGAACGTGTGTGCGTACGTTTGCTTGCTCTTACCCACACACATATACATATGTGAGCATGTGCACATCCACACCAACACATGCACTCACACACATGCATACACATAAGTGCACAAATGCACACACACATGCATATGCGCACTTGCCCACATACGAATGCACACATACAGCTATTATGCAGATATGTGTGCTCACACAAACCCACAAATTACACACATACACACACACAAAACACAGATGCAAATGCACTCAGCACACACACACACACACACACACACACACACACACACACACACACACACACACACACACACACACACACACACGTGCACACACACACATGCACACACGCATACACACATACACAAACAAACACGTACACATGCCTGCGTGCGTGCGCGCACACACACACACACACACACACACACACACACACACACACACACACACACACACACACACACACACACACACACACACACACACACACACACACACACACACACGCACACACACACACACACACACACGCGCCCACGCACACACATGGGCCCATGCCACACATCATACACACGTGTACATCCACTACATACAAAAAAACCCCCCCAAAATGGTAGGTAGGTATTCAAGGTCTGACCAGCGCATTGGGCTAATGCATAGGTCAGACATCCGCCGAGTCGTAGCCACAAGACCCTCTTCTTGGACACAAATCAAGCTTGTTCTACATGCAGCAAGTAAAGGGCTGTAACTTTTCCAACAGGATGTCTTGATAAGAAAAATGGAGCGGCTTGCTTGTAGGTCTATCTTGATATGTTTGAGACAGCCCCCATGAGTAAAAGATGTGAAAAATTGATGGTAGAGGCATGGTGGATGCAGCAGCCAAGGTGTAAGAACGCCTGCTATTTATTATCAAGGGTTTCTTTTTTTTTGTTTGTTTTTGTGCCTCAAAACCAGTGCCCATGAAGAGGGCTTGAATAGCTCAGTGGTAGAGCACTGGACTCGTAATCTTGGTGATCTTGGGATTGTGGGTTCAAATCTTCGCTGGGCTGTTTCAGTACAGGGGGATTTTTCCTTCAGAGTTAACATTGGTTCTGACTCCCATTTCCCATATAATGGTTCAAATGAGGCTATAAACCGAGGTTCCGTGTTCGAACACATGGACAACATCTTGCATACATGTAAAATCCCATCACCAAATTTCAGAAGGGAAGGTCAGTTTGGCTGCTGGTATGGATGACACTTTACATATAGAATGCACCCTGCATGAGAAATGGAAAGAAGGAAGGAAGAAAGGAAACTAAGTGAACGATATTGAATGATTTTGACTGGATGACATGGGAAATGACTGAATGAAGCACCAGCTGGCAGCTCTTCAGTTGGCACTACCCAGGTAGGCAGCCCATTGTGTAATCAAGTGTGGATTGTAAAGCGCTTAAGGCTTGGGTCTCTATTAGAGGATACACACTATGTAAGTATTCCTATCAATAATGATGATAAACGTACACATGCACTGTTTGCTGTGTGTTCAGGGTTAACTGGAGACTGGAGACGCTGGACTTCAGTGCCCAGCTGTCCCTGGCGGAAGGAGGAGCCATGTTTGACACGATACTCCAGCTGACCCACACTGACAACCAACAGCTCCTGCACATGTCTGCTGTAAGTTCACCCGCAGCAGGAACAAAACTGAAAGAATTACAGACGAGGGGTACTCACACATGCAAATACATGCACACATGCAAGTACACATCCATTCACCCACACAGACATATAGGCATACCCGCACACACAAGTGCAACGCATGCATACGTACATGCCCTTATGCACATACACGTATGTGCAGGTGCGTACACGTATGCAGACACACACACACACACACACACACACACACACATACACACTCCAGCAAGTGTGTGCATCAAACTAAAAAAAAAAAAAAGGTAAACATTGAATTAAAATGATTTCACCATCTGTGCATTCCAGCACTGTATTAAATCCAAAAACGCTTTGCCTGATTTGTTTTTGTTTTTTAACTGGGATTTTTTTAAGTGGGGTGGGGGGGATGGGAGGGGGGGGGGGGAGATGGTTGTACCTAGTGTCTGTGCCTGCCAGTCTTTGTGCTTACAGTATAAAAAAATTTACAGGAAAAATAAAGAAAGAAACTCACACACACACACACACACACACACACACACACACATATATATATATATATATATATTTTTACTTAACCACAACCTCCATTATTCTGGGTGAGAATTACATGAATATGACAATTCAGAGAAAGTCTTCCTAGCAATGTCAAACGAGGCATAAATAACGGAAAGTTGTCATACAACTGAACCGATGTTTTGAAGCGTTCATGCAGGTTTGGTATGCGGTCTACTGGTCAGGGTTGTGTTGTCAAGCTGTGGGTAGCCATTTTTTTTTCCATGG